>VZTZ01034838.1:534151-570616 GCA_013400955.1 Drymodes brunneopygia
GGCCATCGGGACCGCGCTCCGCGGGCCCGGCAGAGCCGGGGGAGCACCCAGTGGGGACATGGATGCGGACGACGTTGATGTTGGAAAGGGGAAAGGCTGTTGAAAATGTGCAGTAGTTAGTTTTTAAATTTGCCAGGAAAAGTGCAATGAAACCCAGCAAGCACAAGATGAGCAGGTGAAAAATGGAAGAAGATGTTTAAATGCAATCAATGCAATTACCCATCGGGAAGTGATGGATATCCTGTCAGTTTGTCTCAAATTGAGCATCCCACAAGATGCCCTGCACCAGCCAGGAGCTCTGGGTGTCACCGTGGGAGGGTCTTTGGCTTGCACTGGGGTGCAGCACACAACACTAGGGCCAGCAAGGTGTGGGGCTGAGCACAGAGTCAGGGTGTTGTTGTATCTGTCCAGCCACAGTTGTTTCACTGTTTGTAAACATTTAAAATGGCTTCAGAACTGCCCTTTTAGCTACATGAAGCAAATCCTGAGGAATGAAACAGCTGTCTGTTGTGTCGATGGAGGTGGTGTTTGTGAAACTGGTGAGTTACCCTGGTGGAGATATGGGACCACAGAGAGCATTGCCTGCAAACAGGCTGGCCTGGAGATCTTCAGGTTTCCCTGGATGTGACGAGTCAAGTGGTGCCAGCAGATAAGGCCTGGGGAGTACGTGACTGGGTCCCCTCCGAGGGGTTTCTGCCGTGGCCTCCTGCTCCGGGGACACAGCTCCTCTGCTGTCCCTTATCTCCCCACACAGACCTGTGTCCTGACCTCATGTGAAACCGAGCCCTGTGCCTGGCACGTGGATAAAGAGCTGGCCAGGTGATGAGACCCCCATCCAGGTCCTCACTCCTCACATGGCACAGCTTGCTCCGGTGGCTGAACTCGTTTGCAAGTGCTCAGCCAAGTAAGTGATGCAAAATGCTTTTATTTCCTCTCTAAAATGTGCTGGGAGGGGCGGTGTGGAGGACTGTTGGTCGTTTCCTTGCAGCAAGGAGCAGGGGAAGCTTCAGTGCCATGAGCTGGGACCATCCCTCCATGACTCTGCCTGGCTGGAGTGGGGGACAAGCAAGAGATCACAGTGAGGGTTTTAAAAGGGCTTTGTGGTTCCAACCTGTCGTTTTCATCCCCACACACTCAGATGTGTCCACATTTCATCTGCTGCACTGCCCCTGCAGCAGAAAGGAAGCAGGCACTGCTACAGCCACAGCCCCAGCTCCTCCACCTGAGTCTCCCTGGGGAGAGGATGGGCAGGGATCAGCAGTGGCTTCTGCCCTGGTATCCCTGGGGGGCAGCCTGCACAACCAATGTCACCTCCCATCCATTTCTCTTCAAAGCCAGTGCCTTTCAGTCTCCTGTGTTTGCTGATGTCTCAACATTAAAAAAAACCCACCTTTTCATAGCAGATTTACCCTCCCAGAATAAGATTTTTTTGCATGGTCAGCTTTGATGGACACCCAAGAAGGAACCCATACCTCTTTCCCCTGCTCCCACCGAGGGCTGTGAATCAAAAGTTGGAATTACGGTCCCAGTGAGGTGCTCCTGGCAGTTAAACCCCAGTTAATGTGATAACTAAGTGTTTCCAAATGTTTCCCTGGAAGTAATGAGCTCTACTAGTAGGTGTGCATTGGTGATTTCACTTCCTACCTGCGAGGTTAGAGCCCCAAATGTTAGGTTTTAAAGAGTTCATCTGTGGACATTCCAAGGTTTTAATGAGCCTTGCTCTAAAGCTTGGCTGCTGTTCATAGGTTAACTATTTCTGTCTGACAGAGCTGCACAACCAAGGCCAAAATACGGTGCAATCAGCACGAATCCTTAGAAGCCATGTTTTAAATCGTCCCCCTGAACTGAGAGAAGCAGCAATGAAATAGCAAGTCTACCCAGCACAGTGTGGAAATTCTGAGCACACAGGGTCCTCTGGTCTTGGCTGGCTCCTGGGAGCCCTGCTGATCCCTCATTAGCAAGTGCAGGGCTGATTGCTTCTGTTGTTGCATGAATGGGCTGTTGCCGTGCTGACTAACTGGACCCACTGGGGCAGCACTAATGGGCAGCAGCACTTTGCCTTCTTCACCCAGGCAGACTGGGCCCACGGTTCAAACATGTGAGCAGGAGGGCCAGAGGACAGACTGTCCAGCCCTTGTCCCTCCTGGAACACCTCAGTGCAAGCCATGAGCTGGCTTGCTTTCCCTCTCCACCCCTTGGTGCCAACAGCAGTGAGCTCGTGTAAATGCAGCATATGTTTGCTTGTCCAGTCTCTCTTTCTCATTAAATGAGTCATGGAATGTGAATAGAAGAGTCCTGAGAGCTGAACAACAGTGTGATACCACAGTTCATGAGCTATGGACAGAGATTTCTTGTTCTTCATGACTGATTTTTGAAACCTTTATTTTAGGACAATGTACCAGCATTTCCTTTTCCTTTTCCTCCTCTCCTTCACTCCCCATGAATGCCAAGATCAAATCCTGGGTGAAGATCCATATGAAATGCCCAAAGACTACCAGGCGGTCTACAGAGGGACAAAAAATGATGTCAAAGAGATCCCAAAGGTTGCAAAGCCCTTTGTTTCTGAGATGATCTTTGTGCAAACCAGCATCACTGCTATAAGGAAAGGTGCCTTCAGGTACATGCCCAATCTGATCAAGATTTTATTTATTGGCAACAAGATCAAGACTGTTGAACCTGGAGCCTTTGATAATTTGGACAAGCTGAGGGACTTGGACATCTCTGGTGCCTCATTAGAAGAACTGTCTGTGGGCACTTTCCATAACCTCCCAAGTTTACAGAGGCTGGAGCTGAGAGACAGCCAGATCAAATCCATCCCCAAAGGCCTCTTTGATGGGCTGGAAAGTCTGGGAGAGCTCTCCCTGCACATCAATGCAATCCCTTCTCTCCCAGAGGGCATTTTTGATTCTCTTGTCAATCTAACTTTTTTGGACCTGTCCCGAAACAGGATCGCAACTCTTCCTGTGAATGCCTTTAGCAAACTCACCCAGCTGCAAGTGCTTCGGCTGTATGAGAATGAGTTGCAGGACCTCCCAGAGGGACTGCTAGACAATCAGCTGCAGCTGCTGGAGCTCAGCCTCCAGAGCAACAGGCTCAGGGCACTGCCACCCATGCTTCTGAGGAGCCTGCCTCACCTGGAGAAACTCCTCTTGGACAACAACCTCATCAAGGTTCTCCCACCTCAGGGCTTTTTTGGTTTAAACAAACTGAACTTGCTGACTCTGGGTTCAAACCATATTATGGATCTCCCCTGCTGCCTTTTTGACACCATGCCACACTTGCGGGAGCTGGATCTGGGCAGGAACAGTTTAGCCACACTTCCAGACGGCATCTTTGTCAACCTCACATCCCTTGGCAAACTCGTCTTGTCCCACAACCAGCTATCAGCCCTGCCAAGAGGAGTCTTCACTGGGCTCAGCAAGCTCTTGGACCTACAGCTGGACACAAATCAGCTCTCTGCTCTGGATGAAGGGGTCTTTGCTTCTCTCCCGAATCTGAAAACCCTCAACCTTCGAAAGAATCAGCTGGAGAGTGTTCCCCAAGGGCTCCTAGACCCCCTGAAGAAGCTCAGCTCGGTGTATCTGAGTGGTAATCCATGGGGATGTGACTGCAACCTCTGCTACCTGCACCGCTGGATCCTGGGCAACAGTGAGAAGGTCAAATTGTCCACCCAAGTCTCCTGCAAGAGCCCAGCGCACCTGGCAGGGCAAGCAGTAACATCACTGAGGGATGAACACCTGATTTGCCCAGGGACTCTGCCATTTAACTCCACACCATCACAAAGGATCACAACGCTGCTGTCACATGGAGCCGTGTCCACAGCAGCACCAACCATGCTGTCCTTGGCAGCCTTTCCCATTAGGACACTGCCAACCACTCTTTCACCTGTGGTCACCTCTGCCGTGTTGCCAGCCATGCCAACGCAGGCTGCCTTCACCTCTCTGTCACCAACCAAGCCAACCAAGGCCTTTGTCACCACCCCACCACCAGCTGTGCTGCAGAAGGCCTTCAGTGCCAGCCCATCAACAACCAATAAGCCCAAGGCCTCCATCACCAACCCATCACCAGCTGTGCTGCCAGAGACCTCCATCACCACCCCATCAACAACCAGTGTGCCCAAGTCCTTCATCACCACACCATCACCAACTGTGCTACCAAAAGCCTTCATCAGCACCTCATCACCAACTGTGCTGCCAAAGGCCTCCACTGCCACACCATCATCATCAACTCAGATGCCCAAGGCTTCCATCACCACCCCATCATCAGCTGTTTCAACTTCAGCCATCATAAGGCTACAGTCTCCTGGAGCCACCCTCCCAGAACCTGTGCCACCCACTCTAGCTTCTGCTACCACACTGGTGACAACAAGCTCACTGGCAGCCACCACCAGACAAGAGCCTCCTGCTCCTTCAGTGCCCAGGGACAGGCCAGCCACCATCCCACAGGGAGCACCCATAACTGCCCTTGTCTCAGCTTCCTCCATGGCACTCTGGCCTTTCCCCAGGACTGCTGCTCTGGGCACAGTCCCATTGGCCTCACCATCACACCATGCTTCTGCCCCAGACAGGGAATGGGACCATTCCACCACGTGTGACTTGTCCACAGCTGGTGCCCAGCCCACCCCCACTGCTCCCCAACACGCTCCTGCCCCGGCAGGCACCGTCCTGCTGCCAACGCCTCCCATCCCCACGCCATCAGACTGCACGGGCCCCTGCCCAGCCTCCCCACCCCTGGCCCCCAGCGGTCATCGTGCCTGGGGCTTGCCCCTGTGGACCAGCCCATGGCAGTGCCAGGTGTCCCTGGCCTTGGGGCTGGCCGTGCTGGCACTGCAGGCAGCCTGCACACTGCTGGGGGTGGTGGTTGCCCTCCGTCTTCACCGGGACACCCGCCACCACCCCGTTCCTCCTGTCAGGCTGCTGAGCCTTCAGGCCCTGGCTGCTCCGGGAACCCCTGAGCCAGCCCTGGCACCACCTTGAGCATTGGTGCCCCGTGTGACCTGCGCTGTGCCAGTTGTCCTCCTTTGGGGTCTGCAGCCGTACTGGTCGCAGGGTGCGCTGTCCCTGGGAGGGGAGTCCCGGCACCCAGGCCGATCCCACTGTAGGGGTCCCAGCAGCCAGGCTATTTTGGGACGCTTTCCGGCTGACTCTGGCGATGCTGGGAGCCTGCAAGCCTATCCGCGGTGTCCCTGCCTGACGGCCCTTCTGCCAAGGGACACTAGATGGCATCCCGACACAGGCAGTGGCTGCCAGCGCCTGAGCGCGGCCACCGAATCTCCGGAGCCTCCGCACCCACCGGCCGGGACCCCGCCGCACCGCGGACATGGCCGCTCCCTGCTCATAGGCTCAGGAGCCCCTACCCGAATCTCCTCCCATCCCTGGAAGGTGCTTGCGGTCCTTGGGAAAAGATACCACAAGGCTTCCTGCCCCGAGCCCTGTCTTCTTCCCTGTGCCACGTTACGGGATGTGAGTGCCTGTACCACCATCGTACGCAGACCTCTTCCCCTCTCCCTCTCCCTTTCCTCCTCCCTGATATTAAAGCCTCCCCTGCATGTCTGATGGGCTGGTGAGAAGACTGTTTTCATCCTGGGGTTTTTCTTGCCGTGACCTGCTGTGGGGGATTCCTGTCACTTGCTGGAGTGTGGGGTCGCCAGTCAGTGCTGGCCATCAGAGACTGGGCTAGGACCAGGGCTGACCCTCTGCAGGCAGTGGCACTGTGAGACAATAGATAAACTTTTCTTCCCACTCTTAAATCTCATGTCCGCCAAAAGCTCTCTGTGGTGCTGCCTGCCCACCCCCTCTGGAAGAGAGGTGTTTCAGCATGGCTGGCCATGTGCTTCTTTACCATAACCTCACCTGATGCTGAGCTCTGGCTGCAGGATAGGAAATGATCTCTTGGGAAACTTGGGAGCAAGGGTTGATGTGAGCCTTCACCTTTGCAATACTGGACTCCTGCCAGGCCCAGGCAAGTGCCAAACCTAAACAAAAGTGGCTGTTCCTCTGCAGTTTCTGCCATCACAGGAAGTGTTGAAACCTTCCCTGGGAAGCTTTATTCCAGGAGAATTTGAGCTGATGAACACCAGGGTTGTTCCCTTGATTCAGGTCTCTGGGTGCCTTTATTTTTGATTTAGGTTCAGTGTTGATTTTGCCCTGTGCAAGGTAAGCTGCTCCTAAATTTGATCACACTTTCTACAGGGTTGCAGGTGTCTGTCTTCAACTCCTTGACATTGCTGCTGATGCCTGCTCCATCTTGTCCTGCCTTCGGGTGGCCTTCCCCGATTGTGTGGCATAGGGGCTGCCTGTCTTGGAGGTGTCCCAGGGAAAGAGTCCCTGAAAAGCAATAGCCTGGATATGTGTTTCACAAGGAAAAGTGGGAAAGCAACCTGGCCAGTGAGCCCTGAGCAGTCCAGTTCCCCTGCCCGGTGCAAGACCTGGGAAGGGGGAAAGGGGCTTTATGCTAGAGTGCGTGCCTGCAGCTATGCATTAGGGACCTGGATATACATCCTTGCTAAGGACCTGTGCAGTGTTACAGGCCCTTCAGCTACTCCTTGAAGTCCTGTTGACGGCTGTGAAATACGGGAGGTGAGCATGGGGCAGCACATCTGGGCGGGATGGAGCGAGCGGCTCCGGGGCCAGGGCTGGCACAGCAGGTAATGAGATACAGATGAGGGGGAGGGAGTGTTTTTTCTGGCAATCCAGATGGACTTGGCTTAATACTTGATTTAGAGGGTTTGAAAGCGGGGCCTGGCTGCTGGGGAACAGACCCCGAGCACTTCCCGAGGTGATGAGGGGGGGTCTCTGCTGGCTTTTCAGATATTTAATGGCCCAGCACAGTCTAAACAGGGAAGTACTTCGGGGTGAGATTAGCACAACATAATCACATCTTAAAAGGTCTTCAGAGACACAAGGCACGTCCGCTCTCATATTAATTACTGGTTATTAATAAAGCTGGGGTCAGGCACGAGGTGTTTGCTCCGGAGCGTGCTGGTTCCCCCTTTGCAGGGCGCTGCTGTATCCGAAAGCAGCACAAAGCCCCGCAGCCTCCACCTGTGCCCATCCAGCTCTGGAAGCCAAATGGCCAACATTCCTGCAGCTGCTTTTAAAACTAATTTGCCCCATAATACCCCGAAAGAGCCACGTCTTTCTAAGTGCCCAGAACACCTCTAAGTGCTTCAGAGTGCTGTAAAATAATAACAGCCAAGGGTGTTCTCAGCACGGGAATTTCCTGCTATGATCAATTTGTAATTTGCAATGAAAATACAGCGTGCGTGTTCCCGGGGCCAAGCTGGTGCAGCTGGTTCACAGGCAAGAGTTGGCTCCCTCCACACTTCAGGGCCAATCCTTGGAGGGTTACAGCTGGGCTGGGCTGGGAGGAATTAGCAGCTGTTCCCATTCGCCCCTGTTGGCTCCAGTGTACTCCAGGAGGGAAGGAGCTGAGAGGGATGCAGGGTGTGCTGGGGGTGATGTGCCTGAGCAGCCTGTGGGGCAGCACCCTGGGGTTTCCTGCTTGCTGTGCAAGAGCAGCTGCCAGAGGGCACATGGAGATGGGGCAGAGCATGGGGATCTGCACCAGGGAGATCAGTGTTTGCTGCTTCAAGGCTACAGCTCACTGCAGTGAAGGTTGGGGCAGGTGCTGTGGAGTGCACAGTCCCCAGCACACCTTCTCCACTCTGCTGTGGGCAGCCCAGGCATCCCTTTGCAGCACGCCACTGCACTGGGTAGTGGTTGGTGGTTTTTAATCTGTGAATTTCTCTGGTTTCTGTGAACTCAGGTAAGATTCACAGCACCACGTGGTGAGGAGTGCACAGGATTGCCCATGCATTGAACGAGACATCACCTCGCTTTGCTCTTCCTCTGCTTGCTGCTCCTTGCACAGGATGTCCCTGGTTCTTGCTTTGGAAAAAATAAGTTCAGCATCCCCATGTGGCATCTTCAGGCTGCTTGTGACACTCTGCATGTCCTCCCAGTTGCTGTGACTGACTGAGGTCCTCACAGCCTCAGGTGACCAACTGTTAGAAGCAGAGACAGAACACCATACATGTGTGTCCTTGAGTGGTGCTGGGGCCAGGGGGTCTCCAGCATGGCCTGGGAGTCCTGCAGCTGCTGCTGGCTCTCTTCTGCCCTGTGCAGGTGAGAAGTGGTTCCCACGGCACTGTCACTTGTGCTGCAGCACTGACCTGTAACCCTCTGCATGTCAGCCCTGCCGGGAGCCACCCATGCTGCGGGTGTGGTGGCCTGTCCCTGCCACCTGCCTCAGTTCCCTTTCCTGTCCCCGGGGCACCCCATGGGCAGGAAGGGGGCTCGCAAGCGAAACTCTTTATTGTGGCTCGTGGGAAGGGGGGCCATGAACACCTGCATGAGGGGATTTGCACAATAACCCGGGTGAGGAGCAAGCCTGGGCCTCTGGTGGGCAAGTCTCACTGCTGGCTTGTAATGAGAACCTGTCCCAGCTCGTGGTCACGCTGCCACAGCTTCCTCCCTGCGTGCCTGCCTCGTGTGCCAGTCCCAGACATGTGCCGAGCTGTGCTGGGAGCAGTGTCTCAACAGCTGCTGGTGTGGTTTGAGAGGCATGGGGAGTTGGGGCTGACTTCTTTGTGTGCTGTGGGCAGGGTAAGAAGGGGCTATTTTGGCATCTGCTCCTGTAGAAGCAGGGGAATGCCATTGGAGAGGTGGGATGGGCGACACAGGTTGAGGACACGAGCTGGGGCAGCTCCCTGGCAGAGGAGGCAGCTGCTGGGATCAGCCTCAGGTCTGGCTCCACGGGCACATGCAGCACTCATCCATCCCCTATTACAGCCAGCAGAGATGGCTTGTGGGCTGGCAGTCATTGCTCAGTGTGCTGCTGTGCCCCTCGATGCTGGTGATGGTTTTGGACACCAGCACCACTCCTCCGTGCCCTCTGGATGGTTTGTCTCTCCCTCTCCATCCTACACACTCAGCATCCCTCTCCACACCCACTGTCAGTACCCATCAGCCACGTTACGCTGCCCCTTGCAAGGAGCCCTGTGAGACACACGGGACAAGAGCTGAACCAGGACATTCCTTCATCTGCTTTGCCCTTGGCATCTCACAACCCTACTGCAGCAGGGGCCCAGCTTCCCCAGGGGCAGATAGGGTGGCAAGAGGACACACAGCTTGAGGGACGAGGCTCCAGCAGATGGGGGGCTGACACCCCTGGAATTCTCATCCTGTCTGCCTCATGCCTTGGGCTGTCCAGGCTTTTATCCAAGGTTTGGGCAGGGCATGAGAGCAAGGGCAAGAAAAACAAGCTGGTGCATCCTCCCTTGGGCAGTGAGAGAGCCCGGAGGGGCGGAAGTTCCTGTTTGTTTAAGGTGCAAACAAGTGCTGTTAATCTGCTGCCTGTTTGTATTTCTTTAGAGCCCCTGAGTGTGGGGGGAGCAGAGATGGGGTCTCCCCTTTGTGCGGGGGCAGGGTCAGGCTATTGGAAGTGGAGGTGAGAAAACACAGAGGGGCAGCTGGAACCTGCTTGGGGAGGGAAAGATTTTTTTCGGCTATTTATGATAATTAGTGGGAAACGTTCCTCAAGCGTTTCAGATGATTCTGTAATGAAGTTGGGTCGAATGTTTCCGCTTTGTTCCCCTGGAACCATTAAAAATCCCCCTTCTTTGGCTGCCTTAATGCAATGCTGAAAAGGCGCAATGGCATAAAAGTGGCTCCGGGCAGGGCGGCAGGCCTCCCGCCCCGCCAGATAGAGCCCTTCAGAGCCCAGATTTTCTGGGTTATAAACCCAGCACTTGTAATGTTCATGCAGAAGCTGCTGTGGATCCTGTGCCCAGGGCTCCTTCGTATCCCTGATGCTGGTCAGGGTGTGTGAGCACCACCAAGCTTGGTGTGCTCAGGAGGGGCACTGGCCAGCACAGACACAGCAGAGTGAGAAAGGGCAGGCACAGCCAGAGATGCCATCACTCCACTGCTAGAGAAAAGCTACTTTCATTGCGTGGTTGTGCTGGGAATTTCCTGGGGTGAAATGCTGTGCTAGGAGAGAACCAGTCTTCATCCAGGGGAAAATGAGGGTCCAGCCCAAAGGAAAGTCCTGAACCAGTGCTGTTCTAGGCCAGATCCTGCCCTGCCTGCTGCACTGGCACAGAGCAAGGGGCCTGAAATCCAGCCACGACTCTCCAGGTGAATAATTAGCAGTCTGTAAGAGCTGGCTCAGTCTCCTCTTGCTTTTAGCAGTGGAAGGCTTTTCCAGCGTATGTGATGAAAAAAAAATCCACCGGCCTGATCCCACACATCTATCAGCACTATTTCCCCAGGGATGATGTGTAAGGCTAATGGGAGCTCTCCTGCTAAAGCTGTGATAAAAAGAGAAAATAGCAAGAGCTTTTAGCATACTGGTAGGGGCTGAATGTGATGGATTTTGGCCTCCCCATCAATTTTCTTATGTGGACTCCAGTTGAGCTCAGTGTCCTAGGCTGAGCACGGGGCTGCAGCAGGCAGGGAGAACTGCTCCCCACCTGCTCCACTTTTGGCTGGGCAAGGGCAGCTGGGGAGTGCTTGGGCACTCAGTGTGGGCATCCAGAACTGGCACAGTCCTGCAGCTCTGCAGGGCAGGAGGGAGCCATGCCTGCTGGCCAGGCACCTTCCCTCCCAACTGCAGGTGGTGTCTTCCAGATAGTGACCTCTAATTGGGACCACATCACCCTTAATGCCCACCCCCTGCCCCACGGCTTGAGCCAACATATCTCACTAAGGTACTAAATCATCCAGCTTGGGGGAGAGGTTAAGGACTGGGATCATGGCTCCCCAGGAGCTGCCCCATCCCTCTGCCTTGCCTGCCCCTGCCATAATCAAGCAGTCATATCGGTCCCTTCACTGCTTTCAATGGGGGAAAATTTGCAAACAAATTCCTGCCAGCAGGACTTTGGAGCTCTCCTGCATGGTGGGATAAAGGTACCTGTCACCTCTGCCCTGTCCCCAACACCAGCTCATGCTGGGAGCACGGCTGGGGAGCTTCATGCTCTCCACGGGGCTGGCGACTGCAGGCAGTGTGGGAATGAGCTGGGAGGGCTCTCAGGAAGAGGAGAAGGGCTTTAGTTTTCCCTGAGATAATGCATGGCCTGCAGTGACGGGGTGACACAATGAGCCCTGCAGTGAATTAGCTGGAGCCCTTACCTCGGGTTTCTGTTAGGCAGGTCCTGAAGCACCACTTGAATTATGATGTCTTTGCCAGTCCCCATGTCTGTACCGCCAATCCTTTTTGTGGAAAAATCTCAAGATACACAGTAAATATTCTGTGGGAGCTGAGGTAGAGGTACCGGCACTGAGATGAGTATTTGGATGGTGTATGTCTGCAGGCAAGGGTAATGGGTCCTGGGCAAACTGCAGTGCGTTCGGTCCCAGAGATGGGGATTTCAGGGCAGGTTGCTGCCTGCATCATGCTTTCAACCTCCACACTGAGCCAAGTGGCTCTCTTGGCAAAGTTTGCAGAGGGAATCCAGCTATCTTGGTGTATAGAAGTGATGATACTAAGCCTTAGGGAACATGGCAAGCCTGTGGCTTCCTGAGCACACTGCAGCTCAGACCAAGACTGTGGCAAGCGTTTGATGCACCAGGTACCTCTGGTACCACCCTGCTAGCACATCTCCACCCCTTCTCTCTGCTCCCCCCCACCCCAGGTCCGGTGATTGCTTTCCAATGAATTATTTACGTAAGTTCTCAGCAGCGGCTGGAGACAAAGCCTCAGGTACGGAGCAGCAGCATGCTCCTGACCTTTCCCACCGCCGGACAAACGGAGGCAGCAGCACGAGGCGGGCACACAAAGGCGCTGCGCCGGCCGGAGCGCTGACCCCGCCGTGCCACAGCTACCTGCTGCTCTGCCACAATGGCCCCGCGGCCCCGGCCGGCCTGCCGGGGCCATGAAAAAGGGCCCGAGATAATAATGAGCCTGACTACCACTGCTCTCTTCAGAGAACTGAGTCAACTCCTTGGGAAGAAAGGGGAAAAAAAAAAAAGAAGAAAAACCCCTCTTGGATAATAAAGAAGTAACAAATGAAGACTGAAAGCCTATAGAAGGCGTCTTAACCCAGTGAAGAAAAAAAATGTCAACATCTGTGGAGCTGTCTGCAAAAACAGACCAAACCCCTAATGAATACCCTCTAGAAAAGACATTCACTCGAGGAAAGGCAAAAGGCTACATTTTTCTATGGAGGTATAAAGATTTTGATGAATCTGCCCTTTCCCTTTCCAGTGCAGTTGAACCAAGCACTAATGTTCATCTTCAGCTGTATTAAAGAGTGTGGAGGGGGGTAGAGGGGGGAAGAGTCTTGATCTGAAAGCTTATGGGGAGGGTGGATTTAGGGAGCCTGGATAGACGTCTGAGCACTAAAGGCAAGGAAGAAAAGCAACAGGCATTAGAGAAAATACTGTTTAACAAGAGTTTCTTTAGTCAACCCATTTGAGCAGAGATTGGTGTGCCATAAACGTAATCCTCTTAGTGCTGACTTAAACATGTTTGTACAAAACAGGGAAATATAATATGAATGTAATAGTCACGTTTGCTAAAATGCTTAATAAAAAGACAAAAGTCCTTTATTTTGATCTTCAGATCCGGTGTGGGCTTGGGGCACAGCAGATGTTTTCTCAGAAATCTAATTGAAAAAAAAGAGAAAGAAATAGAGAATATGGTCGTGTCCTGTGTCACACAGCACCTCCACAACTTCCTGGGTTGGTCTCTGGAGAAGGCAGCCCTTGCCTAAGGAGCCCCTGGGCTCTACAGAGTGCAAGGGGAACCACTGAGGGTTGAACCTAAAAACATTTGGTGGAGAGAAGTTGGTAAGGCAGGTATCAGGTGAGGAGACACAGGCAATTCTCTTTGCTGTGTCCAGAAGCTTAGTTGGGGGAAACAGAGCTAAGGAGTAGTCCCCAAGTGGAAATGTTGCAGAGTCAGACTCAGACCCAGCCAGAGCTGTGGTGGAGGGACTGTAACAGACATCCTCAGGTGCATCCCACCTGTGCTACAGACACAGTGGGAAAACTGATGGGTGGAGTTGCTGTAATCGCCATCCTAGCATCTACATTAATCACAGATGAATTTGAAAGAAATTAACTAAATGTTGCATTTTTTTTCTCATTTTTTCTTTTCTATAGAATAACCATAGAAAATACTAAACTGAAATGGCAATATTTTGGTTTGACTTTGCTTGATAAACATCTATTTAGCATTAGCCAATATGGCTGTACAGCATCAACACTAACTGAAAAGACAGAAACCAGTAAAATAATGTGTTTTCCTCAGTGTTTCTCACACAGATATCATCTTGCCCCAGGAAACTGTGGTTCCCCCTTGGGCCAGCCTGGGTGGGTGCTGATGGTTGGTGCTTGGTGGTCTACAGGACTTGGGTCAAATCTTGAATCAATGCCAGGTTTTGTGCCGCAGGTTTTGGTCACGCCACGCTGCCCCTGTGATGCCACCTCCTGGAGATGAAGGGGTGAGATGGGGACAGGGCTGTTTGCTTTCTGCTGCAGCAAATGTCAGTGCAAACTAGGTAAAACTTGTTTCCTGAAGAAAATTTCCACTCTAATAAGAGAAGAAATGCCCCAGTGGTTTTGGAAGCACATCAGATGTTTTCTGGTATGGTCCACAATGTGTACAGCGAACGCAAAGCATTTTCTGCAGAGAGCGGATATTTTCCACAATAACAACATATTTTTGTTAAAAAAAAATCATCTGTTCTCCCAATTAAGAAGAAAGAAAAAAGGCTTTGAAAGCAGATAGTTTCTGACTGCCAGGGTCCTGTGCTTGGGCACTGCAGCAGTGAGCAGGGATGAAGCACAGCAGTGGAGGGGAGCCTGGGGGTGGGAGGGTGAGGTGGGTTGGTACCTGTGCCTGGCTCCTGGTAGTGGCTGTGTGCAGAGGTTTGATGCCATGGGGTTCAGGTCCCTGGCATCAACCATCACCCTCTCTGTCACTTGTCACCGGGAGGGGAGAATGACAGGTTCTGTATTTCCCACCAGGCACCTGCTTGGGAAGGTCTGCCAGGGCCACCAAGACAGGTGGCAGCTCCAGGGAGAAAACAGGGGCCTTTGGAGCCAGACTAGTGGGAACATGCCTGTAATGCAGTTCATCCAGATCTGTGCAGCCAGGCAGTGATGGCTGGTAAGCTCTGGTGCTGGTCTTGAAAAATCAGTCCTGGTTTGGGTGTGATTTGGTGAAAAAAGACTTAAACCAGCCAACCTGCTGCCTGCAGAGCATTGATGCATTTTTGATAATGGAAAAATGGGAAACGTGTTAATTGTTAGGGTCCACTATCACTTTTTTCTTTGGAGGCTGCTTCCTTGGATAGGGGAAAATTAAACATGGGTGATTTTTCCACAGGGCAAGGAAGCTCCTGGTGCTCAGGGCTGCTCCTTCGGGCAACAGTGCCCTTGTCCTGCTCTAGGCAGCAAACCCCATGTGTCACATCCTCCCAGGTGCCAGAGGAAGTGCTAGAGCAAGGCAGAGCGAAGTCCATCAAAACAGAGCCAAGGAGCCAGCAGTCACTTGCTGTTTCCCTGTCACCCCTTGCACCCAGGTCTGAACTCCCCAGGTGGAAGACAGGGTGTGCAGCCCATGTCAGGGAGCAGGGGGGCCAAGCACTGGCCAGTCGGCTCTGGGGCAGATAAATGTAAAGGGCTGAAAAGCAGAGCAGCCCTGGGGGCAGGGGTAGCATATCCTTGGTGCCTTCCCCTGCTTCCTCCCATGACTGCTTTGTTTCTCTCTCTATTATCCCACTGGTGACAGCAGAGCCTCCAAACCCTGCTCTGTTTCCTTCCGGCACACCTGGTTCCCGAGCCTCATGTGCTAAAGGCACATTTCTTCACCAGAAACGTCGTTACTGTAACGCGAACAACGCAGTTTACAGCCCAATAAACCCCAGGTCCTTCTGTGCAGGCTCCCCTTACGTGATGTTAATGCTTACAAGATGTGCAGCGCTGCGGGACAGCCCCGGGAACCAACGCCCAGCGAATGGCTCGTGTTTTACATTGCTCCGCAGCCGCAGCCTTTGCTAATTAATCCCAGGGACGAGCCTTCTGCTCTCGCTGGGCGCCAGTGCCCACGGCGGTCCCGGCCCCGCGGCAGCGCAGGGCTGTGTCCCGCCTGGAACGGGTGTCCCCGGCCGCAGCCCACCCTCGGTCCCCGCTGTGGCCCGCAGCTCGGGGATGCTGGCGATGTTTGTAGCCCAGGGCCGGCCGCGGCTCGGCGGGATGCCCGGGCACCGGGGGAAGCACGGCATTGTCTCGCAGCGGCGTTGTGATCACACACTGCGTCTAACGTGATTTACATCCCATATTCGACCTCTGTCGACTTCAAAGCCTGGGCGAGAGGGGGATTAAGTGGAGGAGCTGGGGCCAGGGGAGCCGGGGGGTGGGGGCCTAGCTCACCTTTGAGCCCCCGTCATCCCCTCCCCGGTGGACCCGGGATAATCATCTCCCTTTGTGCTGCCGGGGAAAGCCGGGGTGTAAACACAGGGACCTTGTCAATATTGGTTTTTGAGAAGACTTTTTTTCTATTCTCCCATGTCTGGAGTTTTTGTACCCAAATCCCTCTGGGGCTTCCCAGTCTTCCCCTGGGAAATCGTGATCCCAGGGGTTCCTGCTAACACCAGCCATTGATTGAAATTTCACACCCACCTGTTTGCACACAAGATTTAATTTGGTTTATTCTTCATGCCCTTTTCCTGCTTAATCGTCAACCTATTGACCTTAATATTAAAAGAGGCTAAGGGCGAGGGAGAGAGAGACTACATTTCTGTAAGGGAACAAAAGCTGCCAGAGAATAAAGTAGGCACAGCCAGCCCTGAGCTAATGAGTCCCCGCAGCACGCAGGAGCAGGAAGCCCTGTGTGCTGCCCTTGGCTGGTGCCGTGCCCCTGTGTGACAGGACACGTTTCACTGACCATCCCTTTCCTTGCTGCCCTTTACAGGACACACAAGTTTAATGTCATGAGGGATGGGAGACCACCCTGGCTGAGCCTGGGCACCTACCAGCCTGCTGGGGTTGCTTTTCCCTCTACACTTGTGCAAGGTGAATGCATCTTGCTGAATCGTGTCCTGTTCAATGGAAGGTGCCATAGGATGGAGGAAACTTGGCTCCAGCAATGCAGCAAAGGCAGCAGCAGTGGATATCGGTCAGGAGCATCCTGCACACCTGCACGGCATGCGTGGGTCCATGCCTTGTCTGGGTGCTGTGGTGTGACTCTAAAAGACACATCAAAGCAGCTCAGTGCCACAGCCTGCCCCCAGGGATGATGCTGCCCCCCAGGGTAATGCTGCACCCAAGTCTTGCTCTGGACCCGGCCCTGTGAGCTGGGGCTGGACCAGCAGCCCAACTCTGTATCCTGTGCCTGGCACCAGGCAGGCTGTGGGGCAGAGCTGCCCTGGCCTGTGAACTAAACAGTGCAGGGGCTCGCTCAGCCCCTGGGCTGGCAGTCACCAGAGCAGCCCTTCAGCACGTGTCTGTCACCGTGCAGTGGCCAGGCAGCCTCTCTGCTCTCTGGGGGTCAGGCTGCTCCCACGCTTGCTTGTCCTCAGAGCATAGGAGGGAAAGGGCAGGAGAAAAGACTCTGGATGCCCATAGAAGTTGGAGTGAGAGAAACACAGCCTTTCACAGCCCAGTGGAAGCAGGGGTGGGACTGTCCATTCCTGCTGGCTGGACCAACAGGATGCACAGAGACCGGTGGGATGCCGGCTTTGCCGGGACTCTGGGGGCAGCAGGAGGGGCTGGGTGCACCAGTAAAGGTAGGACACAGCCTGCACAGCCCCACATGTGGCGTGTGCACACCCTTGGGAACTGGCACACAGCTGCTCCTTGCCAGAGGCATGTGTCCAGGCCACGGGTGGGACCCCAAGCAGCAACTTTGGATGGGGGATACCAGCCAGCCCAGACCCTGGGGGGCTCTGACCACCCTCCACACATCCCCCTCTTTCACAGGATAGAGTTTTTGGCGGTTTCTGCACTTGCAGATAATCTGCCTGCTGGAAAACCAAAAAGGAAAAGGAGGACTATTTTTTACCCTGCTCTGCCCTGGCTGACATGAAACCAGAGCTGTGTGGGAGCGGGCGAGCGTGTGGCTGTGCTCACACGTGTGTGTGGTGAGCCGCCTGTGTCCCAGCCCCGGCTGGGGCCGTGCTGGGGGAGCGTGTGGGTGCGGGTGCATGTGGGCCTTCCCCAGGGGGACTGGCTTGGGCTGCAGAGTGCGGTCGTGTTTATTTAATATCTGACGTCCCTTCTGTCTTCAGCGCTGACATTAATTGCCAGACAATGAGCAATGGAGCCCAGATGTTCCCTGGCGGTGGCCTCCCTTCCTTCACCAGTGTTATGTGGGTGATAAAAAAATCCAAGGGGGAGTTGCATTTTGGCCACTGTTGTTCCAGGGCCATTCTAGGAGCACATGGGGGCTTGCAGGTCAGCTAACCCAGTGGGGATGCCCCAGCCCTTCTGAACAGGGAGCTGGGCACAAGCAACATGGGTGTCATGGAGCAGGGGCTGTGCAAAGTGCAGGAGGTGAAAGCAACTGGCAGATGGGCTGATTTCCAGAACCTCCCCGAGCACCTCTCTGCCCCAACTGCAGCAAAAGGCTTTTGCCAGCTGTGCCCGGCTGCCACGCTGCTGGCATGCTCCCTTGCCAACCAGAGATTAACACCGCAGCCTGTCATTTCATAAATACTCTCACCCGTGAAACAAGAGACAGACATGGCCTTATCAGAGAGCCCAGTGCTGCTGGGGCCCACACACACCCAGCTGAGAACTGTGCTGTGGCTCTGCGGCTGCACAGAGACTCTGGGTGCCCCCAGGATTTGTCCTTTAGAGGTGGAACAGAGTCAGTGGAATACTCCTGACCAGTTTGTGAGGGCTGAAATGGCTGGGCTGGGCACAGGAATGCAGTGTCCCCTCTATGTTCTCTGCCATCAGTAGGACATGCCACCAAGGAAGATACTCAGGTGGCATGGGGGGTGGTAGCCCAACTTCTTGCTCTGGCAGGGGCTTAGTTTGCACCCAGTGCCAATGATTAGATATTATTCTTTAGTTAGGAATGAATAATTAGGACAAATGGTACTAGGGACTAATGTGTGGGATGGTGTTATTTTTAGAAATTATGTCTGTCGTGGTGGCATCACTTCCTAAAGGGATGCGTGTGACAGGGAGCATAACCAGCAGATCGGCCTGACCAGCAAATAACCCCTTGCACGGTTTCCATATTGCCTTTTTAAACAGGAAGGGAACATGATACAAACGCTATGCGAATTATGATCTGAAAAGTTTTCCTGGCAGGTTGTCACATGAGTTGTTAGTGTCATTCTTTGACATGCACACTCAAAGCCTTTCTGCAGCAGTGCCTTAACCCTCTCACCCCTCAAGAGGGCTGCCAGGTGGAGCTTTTCTTCCCTGCCTTTTGGATCTTGCCCTTTTCTCAGGTACCCCGAGATGGGATTTCACACCAATGCCTGAGCAGGAGCTCCCCATCTGCCTAATTTTGGGTGAACTTGAGGGGCTGGTGAGCCAGGGTAGGCATGATGCCCACTGCAGCTGTCCCCTCACCCTGGGGCTGCCAGGCTGGGAAGTGGCCAAATAATCCCTCCTGTGTACCACCACCGCCTTGCCCCTAGAGCATCCACAGCCCTTGAAACCTTGCCCAGCCCAAGCTAGGAACATGTGGGGGCCCACTTGAGCCAGCAGGGCTGTGTGTGTGTGGGCGGGGGTCCCTGCCTGCGCGTGTGCTCATCTCCTTCTGGGCTGCCTTGGCCGCAGCTCTGTGCAGAGCCCAGCTGCACTCTGGCCAGGGAACATCCGCTGTGGAAACCTGGGAGGAGCTGACAATCCCCAAAGATTGGCTGCACACCCAGCCAAGCAAGAGTTGCTGGCTTCCAGCCTAATTCATTGCAAATGTGCTTCCATGTGGTTCCAATCTGGAGCCCCTGCTCCCCCCGTGCTGCCCCCCAGGGTTCGGCAGGGGCTGGGAGCAGCCGCGCAAGGCAGAGCCGGGAGCAGCCCAGTGCTGGCCCGGGCACACAGCAGCCTCCTTGGCTCCCTGGCCCCAAGATGTGCCCCCCAGCCAGCTCTCTCCTGGGGGTCACAAGGAACCTCCACCCCACCAGGGTGTGAGAGAAGTTCACAGAAAATTCCTGCTGGGGACACAATGTCCGGAATGGTCCTCACTATCCTGCACCCTGTGGAGAGACTAACATCACTCCTTTGCGCTTAGTCCAGCCCCAGGCATCATCTTCCCACCGGGATTTGATTTTCATCTGCCAAAGGGCTATTGGCAGGCAGCACTGGGCTGGCAGCCAGGAGTGCCCAGCATCCTAATTTAGCCTTCGCTTCACCCTCCCCAGCTGTCATTGTCTTGTTCGTGGCTGTGGCTGCCCCCTTGCTGTTCTTGGGCACAGGTGGGGTCCGCGGGCACACACCCCTGTCCTGCCAGGGAGGCAGGCCTTGGGGCAGCACAGAGATAAGCTGGGTCCTGCTGGCTGCTGCCAGGGCTGACCCCTGTCCCTGCTCTATCCTGGCTCTACTGTGCTGTGCCCATCAGCCCTTGGCAGAGCCGGGGACACGGTGTCACCCTGCGCATGCCTCTCACGATGGCTCCAGCAGAGATGTCCCAGGTCAGCAATGGGCTCCTGAGCTCCCCTGCTCCTGTAGTTAATAGCTGGACTTTGTTCTCCCCAGAAACGTCTCCTGCAGGAGCAGGGCAGCTCTCTCAGCCCCCCAGCACAGGTGTTGTGGGGACTCAGGACCAGGGAGATCCCAATCTACAGCCTGGTGCACAGTCCCTGCACCAGCATTTCCAGGCAGGTCTTCCCCTGGTCCTATGCATGCACCTGGGTTTAACATCTCAGACTGGTACAAACAACATATGTTCTCTTCAGATCTTCCCCCTGAGGCTCCTTCCTTACCTTTTGGGGTCCTTGCCTATGTCCTGCAATGCCCCTTCAGTGCTGCCAAGCAACTTTAAGCTCAATTTAAAATGAGTCCAGACTCAAACACCCTCTTCCCCCAAGTTCATGTGTTTGAAAGGAGATTGCATCAAAGCTTCAAAATAGTCAGTAAAAAAATTGCTTATTAAGAAAAGTTGCGGACCCTCTCCTCTCCTGTGTTTATAGCAGAACGAAAAATGCCTGGCACAAGGTTAAACCTCAGAGCATTGAAATAAAATGGCATAAAATGAGTTCAGCTCTCCTCAGGTTTCAGGAGAAACAGGGTGAAGTATGTGGGGGAGTGCGCAGGGCTGGGGCAAGCACCTGGAATAACATTTTTTGTGTTGGTCCAGGAGCGGAAAAGGAAATGAGTAGTCAAAGAGCTGGGAGCAGCATGGTGGTGGCCGGGCAGGCTGGGCTGTGCTGGTCATTGCATCACCCCTCACCAAATTCAGAGCCCCCTGCAGGCAGTGCTGCACTGCTGGCACCCCAGGGTGGCTGCACTGCAGCCAGGGGCAGCATGGCCCTCCGGGCAGCCTGCAGTGCCCAGAGAGTGCCAAGGGTCACCTGGACATGTGACTGTTGTGGTGGAGATGAGGAGATGGGGTCATTCTGTCATCCTTTGCCTCCAGACATTGGGGTGGACACCTGGGTAGGTGCCAACAAAGGGGAAATCTCCCTGCCAGTGCTTTTGAACCCTGGGAAATTAGCATCTCAGTTGAAATACAGCAGCAGCAGGGAGGACTGGGGAGGCTGTGCAAGGACAGGGGTGATCACTGCCAAGGCTTCTGCCACTTGCTGTCACAGCAAGGTGATGCTGAGATGAGCTTGGGTGGACCTTGCAGAGCAAGGGGTGCATGGGAAGCTCCAAATCTACAAGGCTAGATGCCCTCCCTCCACAAAAGCCAAGCTAATCTCTTTGATGGGACTCAGGGCTGCCATTAGCCTTGCAGGGGCAGTGTTGGGGTCTGCACTGAGGCAGTGGGCGAGAGCTGATGCCTGATGTCCTGCAAGTTGTTCAACCTTTGCTTCTCTGGAGTGCTGCTGTGCTGGAGCGCTGCTGACCTGGTGCAGTCAGGCATTGTGCTTGTCCTTTTAAGATCAGAAAGGTTTTTGGGCTGACACTAGCTCTGGTACGCAGAGGAAAGCATACAGCAGGGTAATTAAAGTGTAAGAGCGAGGTTGGGTTTGCCTTTAATGGCTTGCAGCTGCAAATATTTTTGTCTTCCCAAGTCCACTTGTAAGCTGTCTAGCTGTATTTCTCATCCTGGCCAATTAGATTCCCATGTGTGCTGCAGGAGTGGAAATATAGAAAGTGAATAGTCCTCCAATTCTGCTCTTTGCTGCAGAGGCCTTTGAACCTCTGGCTGCCGGGGCTCCCTTCCAACCCAGCCCCATCACCACTCCGGCCACCCCTCTCTGCACCAGTCCTGGCTCCCCTCTTTGCAATCAAACTTCAGCAAATCTGCTTTGGGCATCACCATGATTCATCTTCAAGCTTTTCTGATCAAAGCTAGGAGCTGTTTCTCCTCCCTCCCCACCCCCTTTTTGCCAAGCTTTACAGCAATTTTCCCTTTTGGATGCTGGTTTTCTGCCAAAAGTTCCACTCTAAAATCAAAAGGGGCAGTCCATTAATACTGGGCAGCTGTAACAAGTACACTATTGTGTTGTCTCTTCCAAGGTACCCAGGATTTTAATAAACTGTGGGGTGTGGAGAGCTGTTTGCCTGCAAGAAAGGGGAGGCAAAAGAGGAGGAAGAGGGAGCTTGCAGAAACCGTGGTACCATAAAACACAACCCAGAGGTGCAGAGCCCATGGTGCACTTGGTGCTGCATGGTGGTGGGAACAGTGAAGGAGGCACTCGGCAGTCTGCCGGCTCCCTTCCAGCACCAGGATCAGGTATCGGTCGGGAAACGCTGCTGGCTTTGATCTCTGTGGGCTGACAAGGCTCTGTGCCAGGACCCACGCTGTGGAAACAGGCTGCCTGCCCTGGCTGTCCTGCTCCAGGAGTCCGCGGCTGCTGGGGCGGCTCGCTCCAGGGCACCCACACATCAGCTGGGAGGTTGGTAGGGAGCTCTGATAGGTGCATGGGGTCTAAACCTGAAACAGCCATGGCCATGAAGAGCCCAGACCCTGGTTCAGTCAGGTTTAGGTCTCTCTGGGAAACATCCATGTTATTCTCAGCCCAGCTGGGGAAGGCCTCCAAGACCTTCCCTGTCTCATCCCCATGGGGGACATCAGCCAACACCCAGTGGGGCCACATGCAAACTGCCTTGTCCAGTCAGGATGTGTGAATGATGCCCCTCAAGCTCCCAGCAACCATAGCCAAGCTGCTGGGGACAGGTGGGCAGAGCAAACCCCAGCCAGGGCTGCCACAGCAGCCAGTTCAGTTGAGCACCCCTTACTGTAAATCCCTGGAGATCCTGCCCTCTGCTCCTGTGGGGTGCAGGGAGCACCCTATGGCAGGGGGGCCGAAGGCAGGGAAGCAGGTTTCTGCACCAGAGTTTGGGAGAAGCGGGGCAGAGGGGCTGACCCTGTGGGCTCACCACTGCAAGTCAAGGTGAGGCCGGGCTGGGAGCAGATGGGACCTGCTCTGCTGGTGAAAGAGCGTTTCTGCTATTTATGCTAAGCGGTGGGAATGCTTCTCAAGCATTTCGGATGGCTCTGTAATGAGGCCGGCCTAAATATGCCAGCATTGTTTGTGCTGGACAATTAAAAGCTCCCCCTTGCCACATGAACGGTGTCTCTGGTGGCGGAAGGGCCCGGGAAGGCGCGGGCGAGGGCAGCCACAAAGCCCGCCTTTTGTTCCGTGCTCCTTTGAACCCGCTCAAAGCCCCCGTTTCAAGGGGTGGCTTTTGTTTCCTTTTCAGCGGGCCTGAACCCAGAGCTGCCTGTTCTTTAGCAACACAGAAATGTGACCTTAATTGACTCTGCTCTCGGGTGCACTGTGTAAATCACTTTTGGCACCCAGAGGAGTGCGTGACGTGCCCCCCTCCCTTCCCAGTCCCAGTACACCCGGGGAGCATCCTCCTCCAGCCGCTCCTGGTCCCCGGCAGAGTGGACCCCAGCTCTGTGCATCCCCGCGTTGCAAGCTGGCAGAGGAGCGGGATGGGAAATAGGGCTGGGAACACTCCTGTCTCCATGGGAAAGGATCTCTCATTTTCATGGGAGAACTGATAAAACTGTTTCCCTCTGTTCTTCAAACTCTCTTTGCAAGCCAGTGCCTCCTGCTTGTGTTTATGGTCCAGCTGGGCTGGTAAGCCTCTTCACCTACCTTCCCCGGGACTCACTGGGTTAAAGCTTATTGCAAGATAAATTAAAAGATTATGATGAAAATGATTAAGTGATGAAAAGGTAACAACTCCTCCTGTGAACGTCCGACACACACTTAGCCAGATGACTTATTTGTAGGATACCAGGGGGCTGATACATTAAGAGATATAATTTGCGGTCTCCCGAGGAGAGGTTAAGGACTGGGAGCACGGCTCCCTGGGAGCTGCCCCGTCTCTCCACCTCGCCTGCCCTGGCCTTAATCAAGCGATCATCTCAGCCCGTGCCTCGCTGGCCCCCTCTCTTCTTTCAATGGGGGAAAATTTGCAGACAAATTCCTGCTAGCAGGAGGTTGGAGCTCTCCTGGGTGGTGGGATAAAGATACCTGTCACCTCCACCCGGCCCCGCCGCCGGCTCACGCTGGGAGCGTCGTTCAAGGAGCACCATGCTGATACCCTTATTTGATTACGCCTCTTCATGCCTTCCTCTGTGCGGGAAGAGCTATTCAACAGCGGCACCGCTGCGTTCCCAGCATGGGCTGGCCCCGATGCTGGCCTTTTGTTAGCCCCACTGGCAGCATGCCGGGCATCAGGGCTGCAAGCAGGGTCCCACGCCACTGCCTCAGGCCAGGGCTCTTCCCAAAGCTTTGCAACAAGGCCTTGGCCAGGCTATTGATTTTTAACTAGAGAACTGCAAAAATGAGGGGATAATTTGACTTAAATAGAAATATGAATAGCTCCATGAGATAAGGGCTCTGTTCCTCTTTCGGCTTCACGTGCTTTAAGCATGATGGAGATGGGGTTGCTCAGTACTTGTTATCTGTGTTCACTGAGAGATCCCAGGGCCATGTTATCAGGATCAGCTCTGGGTGTTGCTGGCTGCTGGGTGATCCAGCTCCTCTGTGGCCTCAGGAGCTTTTGGTCATGTTTGTGAGCTTGCAGAGAGGGGATCAATTGTCCCTCTGCTCAGGAGTTGGAAGATTAACATCTGGAGATCTGCTGGGCACCAAGAGCTGCAGTCTCAATGGAAACACCATTTTGCAGATTCCCTGCTCAGAACCACGCACCCCATATCACACTATCCACTGCTCCTGCACAGTGACACATGTCCTCTGCCTTGTCCCACCTCACCAGATAAGAAGATGTGATCTCTGCAGCCCAAACAGAGGGCACCCAATGCTGTCCCAGCTCTGAGCCTTTCTGCCATCCCCAAAAGTTTCTTGTAGCTTATGTTAAGGTAAAATACATTGCTCCAGGTGATACTGAGGTGTGAGTTCCCAGCCAGCCCTGAAGCAGCCTGGGGAGGGCAGACTGTGTTCCTGCCTCTCCTTCTGGAGTTAATCACCTGGACTGCTGGAAATGTGGAGCAATTGGCCCTTGTTTTGCCTTTCCCTGCTAGATTAAAGAGCTCTTAAGTACCTGGTTTGTTATTTCTGCCAGGATACTTGTGCACCAAGGTCCTTGTGACTGTAATCAAGCCGCCTCTTGATCTTCTTCCTGATAAACTAAGTAGGCTGAGTGTCCTGTCTGCCTCCATCGGAAACGCCCTCAGCCCTTGTCTCGATCTCCCGGGGTTTCTCTGCAGGCTCTCCAGCTTGGGCACAGCCTGCTTTGGTGATGGCTTCAAGTGCATCAGGATTGGACCTGCTGGTGCAAAGTTACTCTCCTGTGTCAGCTCCTCCAAAACAGCCCTTAAGTCTTGCAAAGCCAGCAGTGGAAGGAACAAACAAACAAAAGGCTGCACAAACCTTCCTGCCTGCACAGCTGCAAATCCCCCCACGAAGCCTGAAGGCTTTGGGCATCTGCTCCTTTTTCCCTTCCCCACACCGAAGTTTACTCTGAGCATAATCCTCCCTCAAATCTCCCTTCAGTGAGTTCTGCTCTGCCGGGCAGGAGGAAGGCTCTGGGGAGCTGTGGCTGGGGCTGAGCATCTCAGGAAGTGAGGGGCCTCTCCAAGCTATCAGGGAGGGACGAGTGAAGGCCAGCCCTTACCCAGGTATCACATCCATCCCATGATCCCCAACACCAGCTCCAGGCTCTCAGAGAACCCCAATGGCTCTGGTGCTGATTGCTGCCTGTTTCTTCACCTTAGCAGCTGATGGGCCTACACATGGCTGGCTGGAGAGTGGTGACCTGGGTGGCCAGTGCAGCAAGGATGACATCTAGGAGCTTGGATACAAGGTGTCACCTGCAGGAGCCCAGTCCTCTGAGCCGTCTTTGGTGGCTTCACAGTCACTGTGCAGAGAAGTGCCAAATGGGCCAAATCACCACTGTGTTTGTAAAGACAAAATGACACTCTGGTACTTAATTAAAGTAATCTTCAGTATCTTAGTTTTGACTGAAATACCCCCATATTGCAGGTGTTACGCAGATTTGGGCTAGTTCTTGTTATCAAGTGCTTCCTGCCCTGCAGGGAGCCTCTCTCAGGCCCCGGTGCTGAGCCGGCCCTGCCACCCTGTGCATGCTCACTGCCCCGGCCAAAAAGTGGCATTTGCTGGACTCAGGTCACTGCCCCCCAGCAAAGGAGCTTTCGGCCAAGCCCCAGCAGCATGTCCTGCCACCGGCACCTCCTGAAAGGGACCTTCCGCTGCAGCCCCAGCCCATTGTCCAGAGGGATAATTGGAGGGAGAAGTGAAACGGGGCTGTAATGAATTCTGCAGCTATTCAACAGGGCCGGGAGGCAGAAAGCTCGCTGCTCCTGACAAAGTGCTGAGGCTGCTACTTCCATTCTGCGTCCAGAGGGGAGGTCTCCGGAGGGCAACTCGCTATTGAGGAGGCTCTGGGGTTGAAACAACACCCGACATCTGAAGTTTTACTCTTTCTGTGGCTGTGCACAGGGTCCTTCCCTGCGGGCTTGGCAGGATTGCAGCCATTGGTACTTCCCGGCTCACACAGTGAGCTGTCAGGGTGTCCCCATCACTGTGTTCTCCTGACACCAGCCTCAGTTCTGCTGCCCTTCTCCCCAGGCTGCCCTCATGGGCTCTGCCTGGCCAGGTATTCATTCACTCATCCCTGGGGTCCCATGCAAAACTGCCTCAGCCACAGTGACCCCAGAGACCAATACCTGACCCACCCCAGCACCCAGCAGCACAAGCACAGCTCCTCCAGACCCCTGCCAGGGGCTAGACTGCCCCCTTCCCATATTTTTTGGGGGGATGGAGCAGCCCTGGAGAGCGTACCCAGTTTGAGGTTGGATGGAAAATCTGTGCTACTCTTTCCAGGCATCCTGAGGCTGTGAAGGGCTGGACGGCAAAGCGTCTGTGTGGTCCCTCCCACGCAGGCAGAGCCCCGTGGAGGGCAGCTCCTCTCCCACACACTCCTGCCGGTAGCTGGCCGTCTGCAGACATCTTGCATTGCTTTGCTCAGTCCTGCTGCAGCTGCAGCTGAGCTCCTGCTGGGGTCTCATACTCAGAGTGGGGTTCCCCCTTCTCAAAAGCCTCCTGGCAGCATCTGGCGGGAGGCAGGGACACTGTCAGGAGCAGTCCCCTGGGATGCTGGGCTGGCTCTGGCACACGAGCTGGGTCCGTGATACCTGAGCCCTTGGGGAAAGCTTTCTGTCAATTTGCCTGGGCTGCAGAGGGATTGGTGGCAGAAGATCTGGAAGCCTGTGCAGGAGTTGGCCTCCTGCACATGAACCCTGGAGGGGATGAGGGAGCACCCAGCTGCCTCCCTGGTGCAGACAGACACACGGGGGCAGTAAGCCGGTGTCACAAGGCAGTCCTCATGGATGCTGGCATTGCCCCTGCTCTGAGGTGCATCAGTCCTATTTTATATCCAAATGCTCTTTAAGCAAATGCATAAGTAAATCTCATCTCCTTCTTGCCCATTGGAATGACACAGTTTCAGACATTGGAAGGGGATTTAGGTCTTTTGTCTCCAGTCCAGCAAACTGGGTGAACATGCAATCAGCAAACTACTGGCAATTACAGCCACCACAATTTTATGCATCAGTGCCATAAACAAGTGGGAGGGGGAATCCAGAGCACAGCACCCTGAAGAGCAAGAGAAGACAAACAGGACTATGTTCCAAAGTTTAGAGCAGGCTGCAGTCATCCCTAGGACCCAGTGCTGCTCTTCCCAGCCCATGGTGCTCTTGTAACACCTTTGCTCAGTGGAGCTTAGCAGGCTGTCTCAAACACCAAGGAAAGCCCTCTTGACCTTCCTGGGAAATTACTCCAACAAGCAATAAACTGGCTCCTGTTTACTTTCAGAGGGGTGTCTCGTCGGGCTTTAACACAAGAGGGACAGCCCTGAGCCGTGAAATGTGGCTGATACCAGGGCCATGGCTGGAGCAACCCACAACCACCAGCACGTGCACCGGACCAGCTAGGTCTGACCCTCCCCTGTGAAGTCCATCCTATCAGACCTCTTCCTGTCCTTTTTCACCTGGGTGATGGTTAACCAGCTGCAACTACAGCAATCTCCTCCAGACTGGCAAACACTGAGTGATAAGAGAGCCCCTCACCCTGTGCAAGATCTGCCGTGGGGGCGAGGACGATAGAAGAGGGAGTGGTGACTGTGCTGAGGGCTGACCCAGCCTGGGAGGAGCTTCCCAAGAGGTTCTCTGTGACCCTCGTGCTCACCGTGACACTGGCTGAGCAAGCACAATGCAGCTCTCAGCCATGGCCTCCTCTCCTTTGCCTGGTCTTGGGCTCTCATCCCACAGCCCTCATCCATTACTTCAGCAGTGGGTGGCCATGGTGGTCCAGCTCCTTGTCCCTTTGAGGAGACATGACCCCACTCAGCCTGTGCCCAGCACCAGACCCACTCTCAAGCATTTGGTGGCAGCTGCCCCAAACAGGCAGCACTGCAGGCAGGGGGCTGCCCACAGGCTCTGCCTGCAGCCTGCCCGCACACAGCTGAGCCCAGCAGGGAAGGCAGTGAGCGCCAGCCCTGTCTGTGAGCATAAACATCTGCTTGGAGCCTGCTCAGAAACACCAGCCCAGGCTGTCCAGCTGCCAGCCTCTCTGTTTCGAAGCACAATAAAAGCTGAAGGATGGCTGAAAGCAAATGCCCCGTGGGAAGGGAAGCGCAGAGCTCTGTACTGTGGGACACACCAGCACGGATCCCACAGCGAGGAGCAAGGCTTGGCTGCAGGGAGAAAGGAAGCATCCATCAGGCCTGTCAGTCTTTGCTGTGAGACCCTTGTGCAGCTGATGACCAACAAGATACCTCCCAGATGCAGAGCTAGGGATAAGTGCTCTGATTTCCCTGTCCATTCCCCATGCAGGGGACTGGTTTGGTTGGAAACACTGCTTACTGGAACGGTTTGTCCTGATGCATCATCATCCCAAAGCTCCCCCTTCCCTTCCAGGCTCATCATCTCCTCCAGGACCCACTGTGAAGCAGACCTGGAGGATGTCCTGGCCCCTCTTCTGCAGCCATGCAGGTCTCCAGTATTGCTGTCGAACGCCTGAGTGCAATAGACCATTTGCCCTCCCCTGCCATAAACAGGATTCATTTCACTGCTGGAACAAAGGCAGGTTGTCTTCCAGGTCCGGACACGAGCCTGTTGCTGATGGAGGCAGGGATGAGGCTCAGCCTGATACTGGAGATGCAAACAAAGCCTAATGTTTCCCAAGCCTGGCAGGATCAGCCTGTGTTGGTCTTGCTTTATACTACTCACAGCATTGGTGAGGATGCTCCTGGGCTGGGGGGGCTGGGGCCCAGTACCACTTCATCTGTTTGGCAGATGCCCCATGTGTGTCAGCACTGCCAAATGAGATGGGGGTTTATCTGTTCCTGGGCTGCAGCAGGGCTGTGAGAGCCAGAGCCAGGCAAGATCCGTAAGTGAGGTTCGGCCTGTGTCTATATCCTGCTCCCTCTCTTGCTACAAACACTGTCCAGATTTCCAGCGTCAGAGGGAGAAACACCAGCCAGATTGTTTTACGGTTTCAAGAACTCATAATGTTTTCCAGAGAACAGAGCTACAGCGTATCTTCTGCAGAGGGACAAGCTGTGGGAGCCTTCAGTCATTGCTGACAGCCCTCTTGTTAAAGGGATATTCCTATCTGAGCATTGAGGAGCCACTCTGGGGGTCACACACCACCCTGCACTTTCACTGCTGGGACCAAAGCCCCTTCACAGTGGGTGGCTCCAGTGAGCTGATGGGTGCCTCCTTTGACTCCCTGCACATCCCACACTCACACAAGTTTCATTGCCTGACTCAACTCCATGTTTACCATAATGGAGTCCAGACCTCTGGTTCCTCATTTAATCATGGTGCAGTGACATGATAACAGGTGAAGCTGTGTGTTGCCAGGGAGAGACCTGAACACAACAATCCCCAGGGTCTTATACCCTCACAGTCTGTGCTGTATGTGCCTGTTGGTGCAATGGTGATGTTTAGTCTGGGGTCTCCTCACTCTTCATTGGATCCTGCAGAGTCTCTGGGTGACCGGCCACCTCCCTGCTGGGCTGTGCCACAGCTCCCCATGTTCTTTGTTAGGCAAAGAATTGGTGCCAGTTCACAGCTCCTGTTCTGCAGCTCCAGCCATTTCCCCCTGTCCAGAGAACAAACTGCAGCTTGCACACCAAGCTACCTGCACTAAGTATATTTCTCAACACTTCTGACCTCCTCAGCAGCAAGAAAAAGCTGACAAAACAACAGAAAAACAAAGATCACTGTTGGAAAGGCTTTTGCAAGGCACCCCAGTGCACCCATATCCAGAGTGGTGTGTGCCATCCCAGCCCTGAGCAGGGAGCAGCCTCCTCCTGGCACAGCCTGGGAGATGTCCTCCTTGCAGGGCAGGCACGATCACTGTTGGCCCTGGTACCAGTGCAGCTAGGCAGTGTGATGGGAGCCAACAGCCCAGGGATGGTGTGTCACCTCCACCTGGTGGGAAGAACCCAGCAGAAGCCCCACTCCAGGAGCAATTTTAGGGATGAGTTTTGATGAGGAGCTATGCAACAGCAGGCTGGATCAGACAGGCTGTGTTTCGTTGGCAGGGCTGGGAGGACACAGAGAGAGACACGACTTTGCAGGCAGTCACAGGGTGACCCAGCCCTGGCTCCCAGCCCCAGCTTGCAGACCCTGAGCCACCTCACGTCGCAGTCCTGCAGTGAGGCTGAGTCCCAGCCTCTATTCTAGCAGCGCTGCCTGAGCCACACTGTTGTGCTGGCAGGCTAATTACAGCAGGTCTGCTTTTAATTAAGCAGGATGCTGCTTTTGTACAGCTGAACCCCTCGGGAGTTTGGGTACGGAGCCTTCACCCCTGCGGCTCCTGCTGCTCACCCCTGCGTGCTGGGCAGCAGGCAGGGGGAGCCGGGGCCAGGGGCTTTGGGAGCACATGCTGGGGCGGTGCGTCCCACCCACACAGGATGTTGGCTGTGTCCCCAGGGTGACAGGGCATGGTGCAGTCTGTACCATGCCCTGCGGCGGGTGTTTGCTCTCTTTGGGCCGGAAGGCAAAGCCCAGGGCTCTTATCTCACCAGGCAGATAAGGGTTAATGCCAAAGCAGTTGTGCTGAGCTGGCTTTATTGGCAATAAACCCCTTCTGGGAGCAGCTTCCTAATCACTACAGATTGCAGGTAGCACTACCTCCAAGGCTGTCCTTCAGCAACAGCACCTCTGCCCTGCCCTGCTGCCCCTGCACTCCCCTTGGCAAACACACCAGGAGCTGGCCCACCTCAACCCCACACCACTTCAGTGCCACACAGCCCCCTTGTAGCCCTCACTATGGTGCTGGCACAAAGGACATGCTCCCAGCCTGCTCCCAGTGCTCAGTGTGGACGCTGGTGCAGGGCTGAGCAGCAAAACGGCCCAAAGGCTATGGCCTGTGTGGATCATATCACTGTCCTTGGATAACTACAAGGCACTGGAACAGGGAGCCGGTACCCCTGGGGCATAGCTCTGCTTGGGCAGAGACATCAGAAATCACTCCTGCTGCAGAGGCTGGGAAGGGGAGGATTGTCCCAGCCGTTCCCAGCACCAGCTGATCGCATGGCCACAAATGTTTAATAAATGGGAGTAGAGTCATTTGTCTGGACTGATCCCCCCAGGAAGTCTGTGCTCCACAAAACAAACCGGGCTTTTGTTTGACTTGTTTTAAGTAAAACACATGTCACCCCTGTAAATCACAGGTCCCCTTTCCCTGCCCAAAGGGCAGCGGCAGAGCAAAGGAGGGTGCTGGCCTAGAGGTGCTGGTGCAAGCCAGAGCCACGGGCTGGCAAGTCTGGTCCCACCATCGGGCTGCGTGTCCCAACTGGAAGCAATGGGGCTGTAGCATCCCGGTCCCCGCAGCACACAGCCACCCCAACCTGCTCGCACGATCTGCTGCATGCAGCCCCCAGGCAGGTTTGCAGTGCTGGTCCTGGGGGACTCTTGCCCTGGCTCCCCCAAATCCCAACCCGGCTGCCAGGCTGCTTTTTCACCACCCCACGCTCTCGGCGGGCCGGACGCCTGGATACCAGCCCAAGGTCAGCCGTCGGCCGCGGGCCCTTGGCACGAGCACGGCCGGTGGTTGGGGACAGGCGGCCGGGGGGCTGTGCCACCGCAGGGCCGGGTCTCGGCCGCGGCGTGCGGGCGNCCTCTCAGGTTCCTGAGCTCATCTGGGAGCTATTCATTTCCTGCCAGAAAACAGCCTTGCCTGCTAAAAAAACCACCTTGGCCGCAGAGCGGCCCAGGGCTTGGTACGAGGGCTCTCCCGGCTTAAATCATAAAGCTCCGGCTGTCTGGCTGGAATCAAAGGCAGGCGGGCGTGGGGGGGCGCGGGGGCCTGTGCCATATGGTAGCACTTAAGAGCCAAGGAGGAAGCAAGGAGGGGCTTTTGCACCGCTCACGAGGAGTGTGGGAAAAGTTAATTGACTTTAATGACAGGTTTCCCGGGACGGCAGCAGCAGCAGATGGAAGGGAGCTGCGGGGATGCGAGGGGCAGCCGGGGCTGTAAGCTCCGTGGTGGGTGGAGGGCAAGGCAGGGTGCTGGGGACGCAGGAAAAGCCCCCTGCCCACGGACCCCCGTGCAGGTGCACTGCAGACAGGGATTGGAGCACTGCTGCTTCTAGCACAGCACCTTCCAGGCTGCGAACGGACCCATGAGAGGGACAGACCTGCCTCCAGCCTTTCCCAAGGCCCTCTCCGCTGGCAGGCAGGGCTCACCAAGGTGCCCAAGGAAGCCAGCAGGAGCTGCATCTCATCTGGCAGAACTAAGTCCAGTCCCTTTTCCAACCTGTCCTGCAGAGTCCCCGTGCAGGGTCATAACTCAGCCCTGTACCTTCCGTGGCACTCCCCACCCCTCCCTTACCCTTGCCTGCTCATCCCACAGCATCAGTTTAAAGGCATTTGTTGCACCTGAAGGAGAATTCCCACACACAATGATCCACAGACCCGCACCCTGCATTTGTCATCCCAATTTGTCACGGGCTCAGTGAACTGGCACCAAGAGCACAGCTCTTGGGAATTGCTCTGATCCCCTTAAAGCTCACAAACTCAAGCAGATCTCTCATGTCAACAGGCTGTGGGATAGAGTAAACAGAGAAAGCTTTGGAGAGACCGGTCCAAGCATGCCATATCTGCTTTATACTAGGCTATTTAAACTCCATTAGCAAATAGGTTCATCTTTCTTTCATTCCTGGATCTGCTGTATGTTCTCCATTAGCCTACAGCAAAGTCTCTTTTTTCTAATGTGCTTTCCAAACCAACTGCTTCAGCAGAAAAGGAAGACTCTGCTCAGCTGGAACAGCATTCACTCTTACAGGTGATGCATTACTGGTCTACATTAGCTCCACACAAACCATCCAGCAACAGGAGCTGGTCTGATGCAATTCCGAGACAGGTCCTGCGAGCACTTCTCTGAATACAACGTGGGCTCAGTCCTACCCTCGGTACCTCCAGTGCAGGATTGTGTCACTCTGGCTGGTGGAAGGGAAGGAAAGCTCAGCCTGAACAGCTACACACCTGCCTTGGGACAGCAAATATGATACTTCCAAGCCTTACACACAAAACCTGTGTTTAACAGAGGCAGCACAGCTCCACCAGGAGCAAAAGCACTGCTGTGAGATGCCTATGTGAGGGTGGCAATGCAGGCAGGTATTGGAAGAGAAAGACGAGGGAAAGCTCATCCCAGGGAGATCAGCTCCTTTAAAAAAAAAAAAATCTGCTACTGCCCCCAGCCTCTTCAGTATACGCTGCAGAGAGATATCCCAGGCACACACCACCCCCACTTCCAAATTACACCCCAGGACGTATTTTCAAGTGAATATGTTTCTTTACTGGGAGCAAAGCTGGAGAGTCAAACCCCAGCAGGTTTAATCCATCTGGTCTCACTCTCCCCAGCTTTCATTTCCCCAGCACCTGGATACAGTCAAGCACCTGGCTGATCCATACAAAATCCAACAAGCTTTTGCAGCAGGATTTGGATGGAAACCCCAGTGGATCCTGGCAGATCTTAAAGTTGTCCGATCTGAGTTAGGACTTGTTAAGAAGGGCCACGCAAGCTGTAACCTGAGACTACTGCTCACCACTATCTATGGTTTGCATCTCGCCTGGAAATGGGGCATCCCCAAGTCACAGGGGTCAGCTACAGCTCATGATTATTGAGTCCTTGCAGCCCCACATCACTCCCTCGATCACGTGTTTTCCATATAACAGCAGAGGAAATGCCCAACTCTATCAAAACCACATGCAAAGCATTAATCATCAAGCGGAGCTTGGCTGGTGCTCAGGGTCGGGAACAGCTCTATGCTTTTAAGTCCAGGTGGAGGTGGTGCTCAGCGCCTGCTGCAGCCCGTCAGCCAGGAGACAGGAGCACTCATGTCAGGCTTGTCCTGCGGAGAGCCACTGCTTTGGTAACATGAGAAACTGGCAGGCACTGCTCTCTGAATCAACTGACTGGAGTCACCTGCAATCTACACTACAGCCTGAGGAAGCAGGCTCCTCCGGGTCCAGGGCAGGAGGCTCACCCGGGCACCTCAGTGTCTTGCTTCACCATGGCTACAACCAACTCCATCAGCCCGAGGTGCCAGAACAGAGCAGAGGTGCCTCCCACAGCACATTCATCAGCTCTGCAAATACAAGCTCCTTTTAACAAGTCTGATTAACTGAGCTGCTCCTAAAGAAGCAGTAATTACATCTGCCCCAGGGCAGGGAGAGGGGCTGGATGGTTTCACAAGACAGAGGGGACAGAGGGTCTGAGTGACAGCTCCAGCCTGGTGAGCAGGACAAGGCAGCCCTGGAGCAGCAAGATCCACAGGCAGCCAAGAACTGAACTGGGCTTCCTCCTATGCACACATGCCAGAGCTCCAATTTTCTCCAAAGGCCTTCCAAAATGGAAGGGAAGCTTTTATTTTGAGAGCATTCAAAAAAAAATAAAAACAAACAAACAAAAAAAAAACCCCAACCAAAAAACAAACCCCCAATCTTTGGTGTCACATAAGGAAGGGGAGGAAAGGAAGAAAAAAAGATCTCGTGTAAAACACGAAACACTGTAAAGGGAGTGCTATGGTACAAAGGCACAATCCAATATGAACATATAATCTATGTACAGCCGTGCCAGCAGCACGGGGTGCGGTGCCAAGTCCAGTCCGGTGCCCACCACCCTCACCAGGGTCTCCAGACCGAGTCGGCTGTGCCGGGTGGCGGGCCTGGCGGTGAGGCAGCAGTGGCAGCTGTAGGTGGGCCGCCATACAGAGGCAGCACAGCTCCGCCAGGAGCAAAGGCAGTGCTGGGGATGAGGAAGGCAAACTGCCCATCAGAGGCCGGCAGCAGCTGGAAGCCACCGTACACCTTGGCTGCATCAGCACCCGGCTTGCAGGGCATGCCCGGGAGCGGCCCCACACCACTGCCTGGAGGAACGAGGGGTGGCCCAAAGGCTGCGGCTGGTGGCAGTGGGGGCGGTGGGGGGGGTGCAGGGTAGTTCATGGTGTTGATCTGGGTCATGCAGCTGGCCAGGTGGCCCAGGAGCCGGGTGCGCACCTCAGTGTTGACGCCCTCGCAGGTGGAGAGGAACCGTGTCACCTCGTTCATGCACTCGCTGAAGCCAGCTCGGTACTTGCCCAGTACTGTGGGGTCTGTGCTCAGAGCAGCTGTGGGAAGAGAGAGGCACACAGCAGTCAGCAGGCTCCACAGGGAAGGCGTGTGCACAGCCCATCAGCATTGCATCTTAGAGCCCCTCTGAGCTAGGAATCCAGGTGGGCAAAGCAGCCCCTCTGGCAGTATGTCTTGTGTTCCTGGGTGCCAAGAACTCAGATGAAGAGAGCACAGCCACTCTGCTAACAAGCCCACCAGCACCAGGGACGCAGATGGGGAACAGACAAGTCCCAAGAATTTCCGTATATCCCCATATACCAGGGACCCAGGTTGGAAACGATCCCTCCAGCGGCTCTTGTACCTCTCACACCTCCAAAACAGATCCATGTATGGAGCACAGCTCTGCTAGTAAAGGGAACTCAAGCTAGGACCGCAGCCCTCCCAGTGCCCTCCAGTACCAGAAATGCAGAAAGAACACAGTGACCTTCCCAGCATCTCCTTATTGGGGATACTAGCACAGAGCATGATACCCCTCACCATCCCACAGTAGCAGGGATAGAGCACTGTGTCCCCCATGACTCTCCAGTACACAGGATTCAGCTATGGAGCTACTGGCTCCTGGCACCAGGAACACAGGTACAGAACACAGTACGCTCCCTCCATCACTCCCCGGGTATGCAGGTGCAGAGCCTGGTGCTCCTGTTACCCTCTCTACCGAGCATGCAGGCAGAGTGGGTGATGCCCCCAGCCCCCGGGTTGCCGGCAGCGCCACCCTAGCTCCCTCTCTCCGGTTCCCCCGGGACTCACCAGTCATCTGGGCTCGCTGGAGGCTCCGCAGGTGCTTGACGGTCATCTCCAGAATGTCAGCCTTCTCCAGCTTGGAATGCCGGGAGCTCTGCGGGAACAGGCGGGGCTCAGACCGGCCCGACAGAGCCGCTTGCCCCCGCACCCCCCGCCCCGGTTCCCCTGCGCTTACATCCTTCTTCAGTGCGTCCAGGATGAGCGTCTTCAGCTGCCCCAGGCTCTCGTTGATGCGCGCCCGCCGCCGCTTTTCCATGATGGGCTTAGAGGACTGTAAGAGAGGCGACAGTCAGCGTCCGGCGCGGCTCCGCACGGCGCTGCCCGTTCCGTCCCATCCCGTCCCGGCCGCCCTTACCTTGCGGTGCTCCGCCGCCGTCTTCGGCTTGTCGGGCGTCGCATTGACGCTGGCGGGGGTGGCGGCCACCGGCGAGGCGCTGCTCTTCTCCATCAGGTCGGCCGGCATGGTGCGCCGCCGGGAAGAGGCGCCGCGGCGGCGGCAGTGGGGGGGCCGGGCCGGGC
>VZTZ01034838.1:589211-630285 GCA_013400955.1 Drymodes brunneopygia
TTTTTTAATATCTGTGCCCAGGCTGTGCCAGTGGCAGGGATGTAGAGTAGCTTTTATTTTTCTTGGGAAGGGAGGGTGCTGTGCTGATCTCCTCCTTGATCTCCCACAGTTGTTACTGTTTCCACCAAGCTGAATGAGGGGTGACAACAAATACTTCCCTTCCACATTTTATTTTTAACATGAAAAGAAGTGCCTGGGAAGGCAAAAATAACATTTCCCCAGGTGGGAGGCCCCAGTGAGCGAGACACAAGTGATGAAATGCCGCTGCATCCTCCCCTCCGCTGTGTGATGCCAACACATCAGTGCTGGACACTCAGCAACACCCATCCTTTCACCAGTGCCACCATCCTGCTGTGCCTCTCCCCTCCATCCCCACTCCCCATCCCAGCTGCCTTCAGCAGGGGTGCATTCCCTGCTAGCCAGGCATGCTGTGGTGGAGCCTTCTTTCCTGCCATCCAAGGGGTGGCAGGGAGCACGAGAGGCAGGCAGAGGTTCTGCACACCTCAAGTTTCCAAGGCAGTGGCAATCCTTGCCCTCCTCTGGCCGGGCATCATGGGCTCACATACCCTTTTTATACAGTTGCTTTGGTCTAATAAAAGCAAGAAATGTGTTTTTATAGGCTTTGTGGTCTGTCTTTCATTAATCACATTTCTTTGCATTCTTGCTGGTTTGTTCTACTTCAGTGACTGGCAGTGGCCACCAGCTCTCCTGCCGTGTGGGCTGCTCTGCTGGTGCTGGGGTGTGTTTGTTGATTTATGGAAGTGGTTTTCAAAAAATAATATTTGAAGTGGCCAGGTAACAGCCAAGTGCAGGGAGAGGACATATCAGCACCACTTGTATAGCAGTGATCCAGCTATCTGGTTTCTTGTAAAAGCAAATACTTTAAAGGGTCTTAGGCTGTTCTGCTTCCTTCACAATTCTGAGAATATTTTGAGAATTTTGAAAATTGTGGTCTTCTTTGCTATGATTTCCCTGACCTAGGTATCCTACATGGCAAACAAATAAACCCTTTCTGAGACCCAATTAGTGGTACCATTGAAGCCTACATTTTTAATTGTTTTTGTATGTACCCTTTTGAAAGAAGAGATGGATGCTCTTCCCTCCTCCCAGTACAGAAAAATGGAAAGTCAGGCTCTACCCCCAAGACTTGGAGAAGCCTGTCCACTCCAAGTATCACTGCTAGAGACTTGGTCCTTACAGCCAGCTGTGACACACAGTCTTGCTCAACTTCTTTCCTCTCAGTTTTTCTTGGAAGTTTTGTGAAGATGAGCAGAAAGAGGAAACAAAGCTCTGACAGCAAAAGCTTCTTCCCTGGAGGATGTCTAAGCAGCTCCCAGTCACTTGGCATGTTTGGTTCCTGTCACCTGCAATGAGGACAGGGGAAGGAACTCCTGCAGGGAATGCTGCAGAAGAGATGGCCAAAAGCTCGGGCTGCCACGAGCTGCAGCTGAGTGCCTGCTGAGCCTCGTGGTGCCTGAGTGCAGGGCCAGCACCCACACCCACCAGAGAGCTGTCGGAAGAGCTGCAGGGCCAGGGATGTGCTTCTCCGCCAAAATGTGTCTAAGGCAGGGCTGCTGGAAGGAACCGCAGGGAAATAGGGATCAGACAGAGCAGGCAGCTAATTGGGAGGAGCAAAAATACATAGGTAAGATAAAAGAGAATGTTTGCATTGTCTGGAATCCCCAGGCCATCCCAGGTTTGCCTCCAGCTGTTTGGTGAGAAGCCCTTTCCAGCCTTTGAGAAGGTCATGGTTAGTCTGGAATGAAAGAAAATGAGCAAGCGAAGGAGAGCAGGCAGGGAGGAAGGCATGAAACCAGCTCCTTTGACTTTTGGGAGGACTGAGAAACTTGTAAATGCAATTGCTTGTGGTGGTGTAGCACTCAGATTGCCACAGCTTTTGCATGACAGTACCAAGAGACCCCACCTAAGGCTGGAGCTGCTCCAGGCTCTGGAGAGAAGAACCTGTGGCCTGAATACACAAAACAGGAGTGGAAACAGGCAAGAGATGACTTTCCCACAGGCAGAGTGGGGCAGAACTGGAGCCACCATTGCCCCAATTAAGGCCGTGGCCACCAGCTGCCTTGCCCTGGGGGTAGGCTCAGGGCTCAGCTGTGTAAACTTGTGGGGACCTGGGCAAGAGCTGGATGAGCCCAAGGAATTTTTGGGAGCTCAGCATGCCATGTCAGTGGGAGCCTGGCAGGGTTTTGAGACATGACAGTAGGGCAGAGATATCTGGCCAACTCACTCAAGTCTTTGTCCCTGCTGCCAAGCAGAGTATCTTGGGACGGGGAACACTGCAGTCCTTCTTAAACCTCAGCCTGGGAGTCTCCTCCACGAGAGAGGAAGGGGGTGGCAGACAAGGCAAGGTCATCCTCAGCCTCTTCCTTCCTCCCACCATGCTGGGCAATGGTGGAATGCAGCAGGGACTAGGATGTGCCTGTTGTTGCTTTGGGCTCCCAGAGAAAAGGGACTGAAGCCACAGGTGCTCCATGGGAATGAGTGTTGCAGCCTCTGCAGGGTTGGGGAACTGATGTTATCACAAGGGAGGGTTCACCTCAGCAGGGAGGTGAGGAGCAACCCCCCCAGCCCAGCCCCACAGCCACTGCCCCAGGCCCTGTGCCAGCTCTGCGGGATGGAGGCCCCGGCGGAGGCGGTCTGGGAACCACCTGGACTGCTCCAGCAGTCGGGGCAATGCCGGTCACAGCACACTGTGAATCACCAGCCCCGGCCTGCAGCCGGATCCTTCACCTGCCAGGAGCTGGGTACACCCAGGTACACCTCACTTCCTGACTCAGGGGCCTTTCCCTGAGCAAGGGCAGGGGCTCTACAGTCTCCTGGCTGCAAGGCAGGGCAGGGAGCAACCGCACAGCTGAAGCCCTGGAAGGTACTTGCCTGGGCCTCCTGGGAACCTGCAAAGTGTCTCCATGGGTTTGGAAGCTCAGACCCCCAGCCTTCCCCCATGTGTGAAATGAGGTTCTGAAGTCAGCACAAATTCAGAAAAAATACCCAATGCATGTGAATAAAAGCTTATGTGAGGGAAAACATTGCCTGCAAAGAGGCCCCAGACCCTGGGCAGTTGCTTCTCCATTTTCATCCCAGGCAGCATGCAGGAAGACTTTTTCCTGCAGCAGGATCTCATTTGACACCTCCCCGGGTGCTCTGTCAGGCTGCCCCAGCACCCACTGGTGCACTGGGATACTGCCAATCCTCTGCACCCCCTGCCTGGCACCCTGGGCGAGCTGGCCAGTCGGCCTGGGAAGAGAAGCTGCTGTTTGGCAGAACAAGTGTGCTGCTCCCCAGGCTCCAGTGCTTTCCCCGAGCGCCGAGACTGGCCCCGTGCACACCCCACCTGTGCTCGGGGGAGCGCCGAGGGACACGAGGGGTGCTGGGGCAGTGCGGGCAGTGCCGGTGCCGCGGGCAGGGAGCGTGGGCTGCTGGGCACCGCGCCGCGGGCTGGGCAAAGCCGGGCAGACAAAGGGGAGCCAAGCCCCCAGGGAAGGCTTGGATCAGAGCCTGTCCCAGAGTGTTAAGCTGCTCGCACAAAGCTCCTTGAGCCCAGGCTGGCTCTGCCCCCACCGCTGCCTTCTCCCTCTGCGGGCAGGGCTGGTGCCAACGTCGGAACCTGCTAATCAGTAGCTACAGCAGCCGCAGCCTCCCTCAAGCCTCCCAGCCTCCCTTCCCTCCCTCCCGCCTTGACTGCCGGCCAAGCGCGGCCGAGCCTGCCGGCGCAGGAATGTGTGAGAGCCATGTGTCACTTCTCCAGACTGTGGGAAAGTGCTGCTCCAGTGAACTCACAGCAGCTGCCCAGCCCCAGCCCCAGCCCCGGCCCTGGCCCCGGAACAGGAGCTGGGCTGGCCGCCCTGGGACGCCGGTGCACTCCCGCTCCACTCCCCTCAGCGTGGGTCCCCTGCCAGCCCCCAGCCCTGCGGGTGACAAAGAACATCTGAGCCCCCAGCGCCTGCCACAGCCACCGCGGGTGGTGAAGGAAGGGCTGCTGACCTGGTTTTCCTTTAGAAACAGTTGTTTCCCTGCACTTTTATGTTGGGTTTTTTTTTTTTTTTCCCCCTAGATGAAGGGTGTGTGGTGCTGAGAACAGGAGCAGCCACTTGGGGAGCCAGGAGCTGCCCCCATGCTGCACTCTCACCACCTGGCACTTGTACAAGACTTTTCGTCTTCAAAGCCCTGGGCAGAAAATGGCCCCTTTCAGGCTGCGTGGTGCCTGCAGCCGGCCAGAGCCCTGGCCATGGTCAGCCTGCCTGGCGTGGGCTCGGCCCTGGCTCCAGCACTGGACATGCCTGCCCCCATCTACGAGAGAAGGCAGACAATGCTGGGTGCTGGGGAAGGGGGGGGGGTGTGCTCCTGAACCCACATTCCAGCTGCTGGGGGAGCAGCCAGCCCCCTTCCTTTTCTCTAGCGTCCTCCTTGCCCACCACAGCCCTTTTGGGTGTTGCAGTGGCCCGTCAGCACGGAGTCTCCTGGAGGAGCTTGGTGCTGGAGCATCAGCATAGTCCTCAGCTCTGTGTGGAGGGGTTGGCTGCCTCTCTGCAGGAGCCCCCACGCCCGGCAGCTCTAAACTCACACAAAAGCAAGACCAAGCTGAATAAAGGGTGGGGAACAGCCTGTCCCCTTTTTCCCCCCAGCCCCCTGCCAGGGGATTAATTGCCGACCCAGGGAGCAGGAGAGCCGGGATGGGGCTTGGCAGGAGGGCAGCAATGCAAAGCACTGAAGCAGTGTGTTCAATAGTTGGCTGGTGCATCTGTGCCTGCTGCCAGCCCTGCCCAGCTTCCTCCTTGCCGTGCTGGCCCCAGTCGACCAGGCTCTACAGACAAGCACCTATTCCTGCCCTCATTTTCATCTCCTTCTCCTAAGCCTGCCACAGGCTCTCATTAAAGCTGCTTGCTGGGGACTCATTAACTTGGCAGGCTCAGTGAACCTGGATCAATTAAAATAAAGCTCCTTAGCTTCTCTACCCTCTGCTTTTCTGCAGCATTGTCCTGCTCTCCTACTCCTGTCTACATCCCAAACCAGGTAGAACAAGGACAACAGTCCCCAATCTGCAGCGTGTCCTGCGTGTGTCAGTCCCAGGACCATCTCTGCCATAGCTCCTGGGCCAGGTTAGCACTAGTGACTATCTGGTCAGAGCTATGCAAATTCAGAGGGACAGGCAGAAGCAGATCTCAGGCTTTCACCCCCTTCTAAATCTGTTGTCCAAACCCAAACAAACCAAAGCTCTAATAAAATTAGCTTGGAGTCTTTCCTGGGTTGCATCCGTGCAGACTGGGAATCTGCTGCTGCCAGACAGATGATGATATTAGCGGGTACAGAATGAGGCCATGGGATGTTAGAGAGGCCATGGGCCAAGCCAAATACTGGATGCAAATGCTCCCAGGCTCTGGGAAAACCCTGACCCAGGCACTGACTGGACAGCATGGCTGAGGCTTATCTCTGCAAACTGAGGACAGCAGTGTGGCCTCTCTGGCCCTCCACTGTGGACAAGCTCCAGCACAGTGAGAAAATCTGGGGCTGCAGAATCTTACTGGCACCTTTTTCACTGCCTGGCCACAACTGTGATGGCTCACGTCCTTCCTCACTGCAAGGGCAATGCTTGATGTGTCACCTGTACAGAGCCAGGCTGTGTCCACCCTGGGAGCAGAGGCAGACCTTGATTGCAAGACTGTGGCTGCTGCTCCCCTACTTGACTGCAAGTATCCCCACATGGCCTCTCAAGTGGAGAAAAAATTTGCTGTCAGCATTAGGTTTAGACCTAAAGTCCTTGTTTGAAAGCCCTTGACTTGGGACAGCTCACGTGAGGAGGAACTGTGCTTAGAAGCTCGGGGTCATCAACTTCTCCTGCCAGAACTGAGCAAGAAAAGCAAACAGCTCCTGCAGCCCTTTTCTGGTTTGGGTTTTGTTACACTTTCCAAATGCATTAGTCAAATATTCATGAAGGATCAGCCAAATCTTTCCAAGGTTTACAAGCTCAGTTCCAAATGAGCCTTGGCCTTACTGACACTCCGCAGAGGTCTGATTGCACTAGCAGGAGGAAGAAACATGGAGTGAGAGTTTTAACGAGCCCTGTGCTATGGCAGCTCATCATCTCTGTGGTGCTGGTCCAGATCCTTTCTGAAGGCAGACTGGGCTCCCCTTGTCGCTCTGCCCCTCCCCAGTGAGTCACTGGAGCATGGATCATACATGTACATCAGTGCTAATGACTGTGTTTATGTCCTGGGTGTATTTGCTAGGCAACATTTGACTCTCATGTGATGCAAAGGTGGGAAGAGTGAATTAGCTTGCTTAAACCTCTCCTGTGTTCATGGAGGTGTCCAGCAGCACCCAGGATCACCAATTCACCATCAGTGACCAGCTCTGCATGGCCCAGCTGGGCAAAGCTATCCCACAGTAAAGGCATTGGCTGTGTCCTTATGCTTGCTGAAAGCAGCCTGCAATGTCAGCTGAACGCTCAGAAATTAGGGGCAAGAAGAATGCAGATAATGGGCAGTTTTTCTGTTTCATAACTCAGGAGTTTAGGGGTGCTAGGGGCTGTTGGGAGCTCTAAAGATGAATTAACTGCTTTCCAAAATTCTTTCTCAGGGGACATCTGAGTGCTTTCTTAGCAGTAGCACCTGTCCCCTACCGGGAAGCTAAGAAATAATGCAGTGTGCATGTAAGGGCTGAGCTACAGCACAGATATAAGGCAGAGTTGCTGGCTGCCCCAGTCCCACTGCTCTCCAGTGTCCCCTGGCTGGCTTTTGCACAGCACTGGTGCAGTGTGTGAGGAGTCCTACAGCTCTCTGCCATCACCCAGTGCTGGGGTGATTGCCAGGATGCTCCTGGACACTCCTCTGTGTATGGGGCCAGGGCTCCCCCACTGCTGCCAGAGGTGCCACCCTGCAGACTGACCCTGCTGCTGAAGGCACAACTGCAGCAGCACTGAGCACATCCCCACAGCTCCCTCCCTTTCAGCCAGCTGGGAGGCAGCAGGTTTGGCAAGCAGGGCAACAAAAATACCATCAGGGGATTGCCAGCAGGCCGAGGGGTCCGATAGCTTCCCCTCTGCTCTGACCTTAGCTGCTGAGCGCTCGAGGGGCTTGTCGGGATAACATTTCTCCTCACTGCTGATCCCTGCTTAGCGGGCACATTGCTGGGATGGCAGAGCCACCCTGACCTCTCAACACCCAACGCAGCCCACGGCTCAAATTCAGGGCACCTGCTGCCATAAGGCAGCTCAGGAAACCTGGCCAAGGGGCTGTCGTAGTTTGAGCCCCCAGCAGTGGGCCCAAACCCTCTGACAGCAGATCTTGCACTGCCATGTGCAGCATATGGAGTACAAGGGGTGGAAAGCAGCACAGCAGGTTCCTCAGCCCCGTGGCTACCCTGAGCTTGCAAAAACCAGGAGGCACCCATGGGTGCTCAGTAGGGTATGGGGATCCTGCACATGAGACAGAGGTGCCACCTTGCCCTGAGCTCCCATGCTGGGTTGCTCTCTCCAAGGGGCACCTCTTGTCCCCACACCAGAAGAAAGGGACTGTCATCATCCTCCAGCCCCACAGGTTTCCCCAGTGTCAGCACTATGACTCCATGAGCTGCCTGTCACCACTGGCCCTGGGAGAGGTCTGGGGGTCACCATCACTCTCCCTCCATGACAAGGGAGGAGCAGGATGCTTTGATGAGAAGCCAACCCTGCCACGTCCTGGGAGCTCCTGCTGCTTTGGAAAAGGAGGGGCTTTAGCTGAACTGGTCAAAAAGATGCATTTTAGCCAGAATTTTGATTTTAAAAACTATTTCCAACTCCAGTTTCTAATTTAAATTCAAAAGGAAAAAAACCTCAAAATGCTATCATTAGAAAAATCTGGTTTTATTCAACTACTGGCGCAATGAAAATCAAAAGGTCTTTTTTGCTCGAAATCCTTACCCTAAAAACAAATGCTTTCTGTAACAACTACATTTTTAATAGGAAAAAAAAATTAAACTAAAACTAGTTCTTTGATGCTAAAATTTTATTTTGGTCAATCTTTGGTCCTATCTTTAATCTGATTCCATCCATGATGGGAGAAGACTTCAACGTTGAGAATGACAGCCAGCACAGGAGCAGGGCGTGGAAGTAAAGCCAGGACAGCTGGGCTAGAGCTTGGCTACCTTCGACCAGATACCTCCAGGGGAAGGCAGGGGAGGAGGAAGACTTTAATAATTAGTCCTGGGCTCTCTGGAGCATTTCCAGTTTGCAAATTACCACTGCTTTATTAGGCTCTAATTCAGTCCGCTCCGGGACATTGCTTGCAAAAGCCTTTTTGAAGAAGAGGTGTGGGAAGTGCCTGGCGTGGGGCTCATGCATGGCCCGTGGTGGCACACCCTGGATGGTGCCTGCCCTGGCTGGGTTCCACCCCCCTTCCCCATCCTTTGCAAGAGAGCAAAATGTGACCCCAGGGTTGCTGGAGATCCCTGACTGCATTGAGTGCCCTGGTGGCATGAGAAACCCCATTTCCATGACAGGACACGTATTTTTTAGTGTGTGTCTACAGGATTAGGTTTGCTGGAACTCGAGGTCTTTTGGGCAGCCTGGGCAGTGCTGTCTGGGTGAGGGGTCGGGGAGCCTGCTCTGCGCCGGGAGAGGGAAGAGGCTAAAGGGACAGTGGAGCCCAAAGTGCCACCAGAGCTGCCCGTGCTCACAGCCCAGCCTAGCACCAGCTCCGCAGCCCAGGCAGCCCCTCCCTGCTCCCTGCGGGATAATCTAAAACCTCCCAGGCTCCCTTCCCAAGACCCTCTGAGTGGAATAGGGATCCAAGCGCTGTCGTCTGGGATCACATCCATCCCCCGCAGGGAGGTCTGGCTTGCTCTGACACACATACACACACAGCCTGCAGCCTTGTGACAGTGGTGTGTCCACAGCAGCCCAGCCTCCCAAAAACTCCCTCCTTCCTCTAGCAGCTGAAAAAGTAGTCCCTAACTAAAACGTGGCAAGTCTAATTTTTGGGTGAGAGCCCACAAGATGGGCAGACTTTGACTCAAAACCTCCCATGAAAAGTGTGTGGTTGAACATTGCCACTCCCAGAGATGCCTTTTTCCTATAAATGTGACCCCTTGATTTAAAACTGGATGATTTTCATCAAAGGAGAGAAGAAATTCAGTGGGATCTAAAAGGGGACAAATAAAAAGTGCAAGACTGAAAGCCCCTGCCCCTAAACCCTAAGAAAGGGTTAGCCTTGGCAGTTTCCCCCACACATGGCAGAGAGTTCTTGTGCCTTCTGAGTTCACTTCTGAGAATGAAACGCTCTGGCAAACAGGGTGAAAGGACAGGGTGGAGAAGAGGGAATGAAGAGGATGAATGAGAGGGATCCAGCCCTGTTCTTATCTGATGGCTGCTGAGTGAGGCATGATGAATTCCCCAGCAATAGGTCTGTTTTGTCAGAAGGCCTCTTATCAGATGGCACAAGCCCAGTGGTCTGGCCATGGCCATTAATCACCCATCAGCAGCTCTCCTCCGAAGAGAAAAGTTTTCCCCCTCCTTTTCCCTGCTGGCCCCAAGCCCTGCTCCCATAAGCTGCAGGAAGAAACTTCCACCAGCCGAAGCTCCCCACCCCCAGAGGAGCACAAGAGATGGCCCCGATGGGGATGGTGGAGACCTCACACCTTTCAGATAAGGGAATGGAAGTGGGTGTGAGGTGTGGGAGAGAAAACCACCCCAGTTCCGAGCCCTCTTCCCCTCTGTGTTGAGTGCCCGGGACACAGTGGCAGGGACACACCCCCGGGATCAGCTGGTGTCCATCCCTGAGCTGGAAGGAGCAGCATGGGCTGGAACACCAGGGTGACGGGGCTCCCCAGAATTACCGACAGCCCCCCTTGTCTCGTCTCTGCCACCACAGCCAAAGCTGCAGAGCCTCTGGCACAGCATCACTCACACCAGGGGCTTTGGGGAGCAGGTTTGGTGGCCGGTTTGGCTCCCACACCAAACCAGGGGCTCTGGCAGCCCCCTCGCCTGTGTTCCCTAATCCCAGCCTGCTGCTCCATCCGCCCTGCACAGCAGCTGCCGGCTGCCTGGAGCTGCACAGGGCTCTCAGCTCGCTTCATTTTCTCACGGTGCTTGTCTGCAGCTGGTGGTGGGTGACAGGCTCTGCAAGCTGAGCTCTGGGAAGCCCCTTTTTATTTTATAACCTGTCTTTTCTGGGTTAGCTGGGACTCAGGAGTGCAGATGCCCTCACCCCAGGGTGACAGGGGGACAGGAGGAGCCATGAGAAGCAACTTTAATGCAAAGCAATTTGTCAGAGCAAAGGGAAAAGATGCAAATATGCATATGTGTCATCTTGTAATGTATGTGGGCATATCAGAGCCCCAACATCAAGGAAGCCCCAAAAGGTGGGAAGACACCTCATGATCAAAGATGTCCCTCTGCCTGTGTGACAACCCCTCGCAGCACCTGTACTGTGCACAGCCCTGGACACCACGGGGCCACCAGTGGGCTGCAACCCTGCAGGGCTGCAGACTGGTCTGGCAGTGAGACCGTCCCCATGTGTCACCACGATGGCAGACTGGAGGGAAATGCTGCATACCAGCTCAAACATGGACACAGATCAAATCCAGGCAGGGGTAACCAGTATCTCTGAGGCATCCAGGAATGAGAGTGGTGTTTGAAAGGCACCAAAGATGAGGGAGGCCAGGGATGAGGGAAGAGGGGGATGCTAAGTCCCATCTGGCCACAAACATCTCAGCCAGACCAAAAGTGACTGGAGTCCAGCTTTTCCAAGCTGGGGGAGTCACTGATCCACTGAGAGATCTTCATGCAGCATGCAACTGCCCCTGTAAAACCTTTTATAGGCTTGGTGCAAGCAGAGGTGAAGTTGCATGAAGGAGGCAGATGGGGCTGTTCTTGGGGTCACGCTGCCTGGAAGCAGAGCAGGAGTGTTCCTGTTCCAGTGCTCTGCAGGATGCAACTGGAGTGAGACATCTGCCCCTGGCCCTGGCTGCAGAGGGACTGCAGGCTGGAAAATTTCAGTCAGGAGGAGAAAGGAGGGGCCAGAGTCAGGAGCTGTCTGTGGTGTGTTGGTGTTCTCTTACCTCCCTCCACAGCCACGCCAGGGCTGCCAGAGGAGCCGTCTGCGTGCTTCGGGTCTGGTGCCACCCGCATAAAGGTGACATTTGTCCCTTGGTCACACTTTCCCCATGCCCAGATGGTGCAAAGTCCTCGCTGTCCCTGTGTCAGCTGAGGCATGGAACAGGGATGCCAGCTTGGCGGCTGACACTGAACCCAGACGTGGGGGGTGCAGGGCAGGGGATTGCCATGTGTGGCTCCCGCCTCAGGGAGCTGAGCATATTCACCCTCCCTGGGAGATTCTAAAACTTGCTGTCCTTTTTCACAAAGGGGCCAAACAAGGTTCTTCTGTCTCCTGACACTCCTTTTTCTTTTCTCTCTTCTGTGACACCTCACATGGGACTACTGCAGCAGTGGGCCACTGTGGAATAGGATTTTTTTGTCACATTTAATAGTTTACTGCCAGAAAATTCATCCTGGAAAAGCCAACAGTCTTCCACCCAGGATCTGACTGAAGGTGAGGTCCATCACTGCATGGTGGCAATCTGTTTGCTCAGCTCCTGGAGCATCCTGAGCTGTGCCAATGAGGCCAGCACTTGGCCCCACTGTGCCATGCCAACTTGATGTCACAGGAGGGAAAAATAGCCATGAATGAGAGCTCATGGCCGTGAGTAATGGAAAGCAGTTGTCTCTTGTAATGCCTGGCCATAAAATGTCAGATAGATGTAAAAGTTATAAATACATCACAGAGCAAATAATTACAGCAGGGCACTAACTCCTTGCTTCAGGAGAGCTGCTGATCTCCCTCGGCAGGGGGAGATGAGCCATGGGGAGATGAGCCATGAACAACCTGACAATGGGACCTAAATGTTTGCAAACTCCCTTTGCTGGCAGGTGCTTATCAGCTGCCTCTGGCAGTTTGGGTGGGTGCTGATGCTTGCAGGGGATCTCAGAGCTGCCCAGTGCATTGCTGAGTCTCACGGGTGAGATATCTGAGTGTGGTTGCGTTGAAGGTCAGTGTGTGCTCCAGGGTGCGATTAGCCAGGTGAGAGCCAAGGGCAGACACACACCCAGCTGCGCTGACCATGGGAGGCAGCAGCCTGTAAGGTTTTAGGGGTAGTATGTTCTGATGGCAGGGAATTTCTCAGCATGTGGGAGGAGCAGCCTCCTCTCAGCTGTGCAGCAGAGCACCATGGATGGGGTTGTTCATGAACCTCCCAGTGAACACGCATTGAAGGAAGAACAGGAAAAGTCCAGCTGATCCCCATCCTAGCCACCACTATGCAAATGACACCAGCACAGCCATCTGGACAAGGACCTAGGAGGCTCAGCATCCCCTTGGTACCAAACTGATGGATGCAGCATTCCCAAAGCGAGTGCCTGTGGGTGCTCAGGAGGAGCAGCCAGAGCAGAGTCCTGCCGAGGAGCAGCACTCTCAGAGGGGCTGGATATACTGCCCTCCGTGCCAAGAAATTACCGTCGTTGCTTGCCATTGTGGTGGGATGCCAGAAATTTCCCATATATATAAATATATACACACTCTCATACATCTATACATGGCTGTAACAGTTGAAGCAGATCCCAAACCCTTATAGAACATTCCTGAGAAACCTCTCGCTCTGCAGCGCCAAGACTTCAGAGCACGGTGTCAGAGCTCCAAAGGTACGACTCAAGGGTGAAACACAAGCCTAGCATGGAATTCCTGCAGGAGGGTTTCACAGAAGGGCAAGATGCAGAGGAGAAGGAGGGCTCAGAGGAACAGGTGCAGGCAGTCTTGCAATGCTTCCCTCTGTCTACAAATACACCAGTGGAAATAGTGAGAGAAGCAGAGAGCAACGATGCAATAAATCTTTTAAAAGAAACAATAAGAGCAGGACAGCTGGCATAAAAAGGAGCATGTTCCCCTGGCTACCAGTGGCTTTAGGAATGAAAAAAGTGGAGTAAGTGAGGGACAACATATTGGCAGGGTAAAAACAATGATCCCAGAGAAATTTAAATCCTGGGATCCTGAGAAAGATACCCGGGAAAACTGGAGCTTTTCAAAAGACTTGGAGGAGAGTTAGTCTCTGTCCAGAACACCATGTGAAGAAAAGAGATGCCAGAGATGGTGCTTGAGCTAAATACTGAAGGAAGAACAGCAAAGAATATGTGAAATTTTGGGTGTACTGAGGAGGCATGGGAGGAGAGGGTGCTGAATGAACAAGTGTGGAGGAAAACTACCCAGCTGAGATCATCTGTGTGCTTTACACATTGGTGTTTCTTTCCAAAACTCACGGTGTTCATGCTGAACCTTCAGTCCCCAACACCTTAGCCAGAGAAGCACCACTCTAACACCTGGCTCCAACCTTGGCTCACTGGTGTCTTTTGCTGAGTTTTCTCTTCATAATAATGTTTCCTCCTCTGTCCAGCTGTGAATTTGCTACTATTTAATTTCTTTGCCTTATCCTCTTGGTCTGGTATTGCCAGAGACTCTCACACAGGCTCCTGTTCTCCCCCTGAGTCTCCCCTTCTCCTATTCACAAGCCCCTTTCCAACATGAAATGAGAAGCAGCTTCCCCCCAGGCTGCCCCTGTGTATGCCTCCAGCTTGTTCTCTTGGCTACATTTCTGTTGAGGAACATGCTGGAATGCTAAAGCTGTGGTAATGAATAACACACTTCTTCAATGGGACGATGCTTTCTGAATGCACTGTGCTTTACAGCTACCATAAATAATGAAATCAGTATTTGTAAACTATAGTTTAAGGAATCCATTCTTTTCCAGAGATTTCAAAAGCGTGTCATTTTCCAGATTGAGAAGTTTGCCAGTTCATCTATTTTTAGAAATTCTCACTCTACTGATGTGGTCAAGACAGTCCTTAAACAGAAAGGGGTAGCTGCATGCCTCGAAGGTATAAACAGCCAGACATGTGATGGGAAATGCTTCAGAGGTGAGCCCTGCAGACTCCTAGACATCAAAGTTGTTGGGTGGTGAAACTGCAGGGACAGATCAGTGTGCAGGCTGGAAAAATAGGCACTGAGAAACATCTTAGAAGTTACTTTTCTTGGAGACCTGAAGAGTCCTTAAAATAGTCTCACGTCCCAGGAAATGAGACAGATCCTGCGGAAAACTGGCAGCATGGCCTCAGCCAGAAATGCACTTCCTTGGAAACCTTAATGTGTGTAAACATAAAAGTGGGAGGAAAAAGCAAAAAGCCCCCACAAGCAATCCACGTTGTCCATGTGGCTCCTCTGGGCTGTGTGGCTCTGCCTTAGATGGCTTCTCTTGCATCCCCCCATCCTCATCCCTCAGCCACAGCAGAGCCCTGAGAACTGCCTAGGGAGCAGGGACAACCCTGCCCTGAGCAGGTGTGAGCCCCACCACTGTGATAAGGGAAAACAGACCCAAACCTGAAGACCTCCCAGTATTTGATATCTCCCAAACTTGGTAATATTATGGATACAGCTGACTGTGATCCTGCCCTTTACCCTGCCTCCAGTGCAGCACAGCATGATCTGGCCAAGCTGCTGGGACTTAGAAGTTCTTTGCAGCCTCTATTCCTAACTTGTTAAGTATAAATCAAATTTTTATTGCACTTAACATTTCAAAGATGCACAATTTCATCGATTTCCTTCCTGTGTACATGCTTTTTTCTATTTAAAAGCTGTCGATTCTTTTGCCTAAAATACATGTATATATTTATTTCGTTACTAGATAACAAAACTGGGTCAGCCCAAGACATGCCTTGCTGCTGCAGTCTTCTCATTTTGATTAAGATAACGGACTTCAAGTATTTCTCTGTGCATTTAACTTAAAAGTTCTTGCCTTTTTATCTTTCACTTTTCAGGCCCCAGCTTTATGTTCCCTGCATAGAACACCGGCTGCACAGAAGGGGCATTTTTCCCACTCCATAGTGAGACCTTGTCCTTGTTTGAGACATGCTGGCCAAACCCCATGGGAAGGGGTCATCCTGTATAATTTCAGGTCCCCTCCTGGCCACAGACAGTGTCCTGTCTCCAGCTGCAACTCTTCTCCAGTGCTCCCAAGAAAGATGACAAACACCCTGGCTGCATAGTACCAGTGCCACTTTTGGAATGAAGAATCACCCTGACTCTTGCAGGTGTTACAATTATCTTTCAGACTTCTCTCTGCTAAGCTGTGCCCCTTTTGCCTCTCATTGCAGGGCTTGCCTGGCCAGGCCCTTCATTTCCCTCTCCTTGTGTCCCCACATTCTCATCCGGGTGCCAATTTCAGCACTGATCGCCAAATCATTGCATCTCTCCCATCCTGATTGCTCCTTCTCCAGACTCCTTAGGCCTGAGCTGGGACTTGAATCCAAGGTGTCCCCCAAGTCTTCCTTCGAGCCATGACTTTCCCAGGCACCCGTGGCCTTCTGAGCTGACCATGCATCTGTTGGGGACCAGTTAGGACTGGCTGTGACCCTGCAGCCAGGTGTGACCCCATTCCTGGCTGCACAGGGTGAGGTGTACACTCTGGGGCAGCCCCTCTCACACCTGGAAGACCAAGCAATGGTGCTCAATTCATCACAGGTGGGGACAGCCCTGTGGACACCGGGCCTCTGTGGGAGTGTCCTTGCAGCCCACGGGCAGAGCTCACACAAGGATTTGCAGCTCCCCTTGCAGAAGTCACCCCAGCTCTGCTCTGAGCTGCCTGTCGGGACAGGAGGCAGCAACACACAAACACCTCCCTGCATCCTGTCTCCCTCTCAAATCTGGCTTTTTCAAACCATGAGACTCCCATCAAACCTGGCCCTGCTCCAAGGTTCACGCAGGCAGTGGTGGGATGGGAGGAGGAGGGAAGCAGAGAGCAATCCATAACCTTTGTAGCACTCTTGAGAGCAGCTGTCTGGCAAATGTCAAGCACTGTCTAGGGCTATTTTGGGCACTTTATTTTTATAAAGGATGCTTTGAGCTGGGGGAAGGGTGCAAAGGGGGTTTTCTCATTGCCAGCACCTTAAGAATAAAACGCCAGGGAGGAAAATTCAAGAACCCTCCTGGATGCCACATCCCATTGGAGCCTCCCTGGAGGCTCTCAGACAGGCAGGACACTGGAGAAGGGCCTTGGCTTCTCTTGTGATTGGAGACCTCATGGAGGAGCTGAAACCCATTGGGATCCAGCATGAGAGTGTGGCTCATGCTGTGGACATGCAGGTACCACCCTTACAAAGGGGATCAGCACCCCATGCAGCCCAGACCCAGGAGGAGTCTGGGGTGAGAAACCACCAGCTTTTAAATGTTCCTTCTAAGGAGTCTCATAAATACCATCTTAATTCTGGATGTTTTCCACTGCTGTCCCACTGAACCCTCCAAGCCCCCAGGAGCCCTCAGATTCCTTCACTTTCAGCAGAGCCAAGACCCAGAGCCAAAATATTACACAAGGAGGAGTGGTGCATCTGAAAGATCCTTGCCTGAAAGGTGTGTGGAGCATAACTGGAACATCCAACAGAAAAGCATTCCTATTGACAAGAGGGGATGTTCTTCCAAGAGTGGAAACAGCTGCAGAAAGTCAGTGTGTTTGTCTTTGTAAACATTTCTTCTGGTGAGCCTGGAGAAAAAAGTAGTTCTCGTTTGTAATAATTGGAGGCTTCAGTCCCTCCACAATATACGTCTTTATCAGAGACAAAAGTAGCAGGGAAGCAGAAGAAACAGCTCCTCAATATTTTTTACTATAAAATGTTGTGTGGTGTGTTTAGTGATTTTAGACTGGATAATCCATTTTAGGATTAAACTGGGATCAAACTCCCTGTGAGGATCTCAGAACCATCAGTGTGTAGGAAGATGTTCTCTTAGTAGCCCAAGACCAGCAACCACAGTACCCATCTAACTGAGGGAAAAAGGAGTGGGGAGCTACAAACCACTTCCCATCCTAGAAAAATGCTGGCATGAATAATCCCAAGCAGTTTTGTGAGTATCTGGAAGTTAGCACAGAGATGAGTAATACCTGACATAACTTTGTCAAGAATGAGACATGTCAGGCCAATTTAATTTCCTTCAGCAGCGGGGTACAAGGAGCCTGCAGATGGTGAAGCAGCAGCGGCTGTAGGGTGGGGATGCCGTGCCTGCCCTGCTGTAGAATGGGGAGCAGGGCCAGGCAGGGTGCTCGGGATGGGTGCAGAGGGAGTGAGGGGCAGTTCTGCGAGAGCAGCTTTCAAAGGCTCACTGTGGGGCTGGAAAGCCGCTATTGAGCACTCCCATTAACAGCCAGCATGGAGAAACAGAGAGAGTATTTATTAAATTTGCATGCCACGAAAGGCTGGGGCTGCAGACAGAAAAAGGATTGTGGCAAACTGGAGAAACGGGATGGAAAGTTGGGAGGAAGCTGAAGAGGAGGGGAGTGTGCTGTGGCGTGCTCCTGCAAGATGGGGGCAGGGGAAGATGTCCCCTGGGCTGCTGCTGCCTGCTGCCACCTCTGCTGCTGCCTGGAGCTATGGAGGCAGCCCCAGGAGGTGCTGCTGACCGTGCAAATGCAGACAGGAGAGGTTCCTGTGCAGCCCTGCAGAGCCTGCAGTGCCTGGGCAAACACAGGTGACTGTCACCTGTGGGCATCCACCACATCTGGGCTGGAGTGCACTGGACCAGCTCTGCCTCATGAGATGTGCCATGCAATTTATATACCCTTAATTCACAGCGCTGTGGTCTGAGCCATTTCTATATTACATTGAATCGATTTAACAGGGGAAGCTGTCAGCACCAGCTGGGTGGCCTCCCTTACGGATGGCAGTGCAGGCAGGGTAAAAACCAGCAACAACTCAAACCCTCCTGCACTGGTGCCAGGAACCTTGTCCCCTGCAGGAAGGGAAGGCATGCCTAGGAACAAAACCCTGGTACCCAGCTGCAGCCAGCTGCTTTCTGCCAATGCTGGGATAAGGAATGGCTTAAAGTGAGCTACTGAAGGCCACAATGAAAAATGAAACACAAGTAAATGCATCTCCCTGCAGCCCCTGCCTGCAGTGGCAAGAGGATGCTGAAGGGGAGACAAGACTGCAGGAAAGCTGGGCACCCCAGGGCTGAGAAGCAGTGGAGCTGTGGGGCAGCTGCCAGCCTGGGCAGGGATGCCTTTCACCCGCAGCAGCGTCAAACAGAAATGGAAAAGAGTTAACGTCTCTCTTTGTCAGCCTGTGGAGCCAGAGTAGAAACAACCCCCCAGATCCTGTTTTTCCATGCTCTCAGAAGAATGTAAACCTTTTTAAACAAAACCCAAACTTCTTAGCAAAGGAAAAATAGAAAGAAAAAAATAAAGCAGGTCTAAACTGTTAATTTGTGTCAAACACCAGCAGTTCAACAGGAGAGAAACCCTCGTGAGGAGGCACTGAGACCTGCTGACAGTTCAGCTCCCTGGTGGGATGTGACCCCCTTCTTGCCACCCAGAGAGGATGTGACAACCCAAAACTATCCTCCCCCAGTCCCAGAGCAGGGGCCAGCCACATCCTTGAGCCGCTGTGGCCCCACGAGGGCTCGTGCCGAGTGCTGGGAGCAGGACCCCAGCTCGGCGACAGGCCGGGGTCAACGGGGGAGGCTGGGGCAAGGCAGGAATTTGCCGGCGGGTGCTGGCTGCCTGGCTGGTCCCCCAGTGCAAGGCCATGTGGTTTCCCTGTGCAGGGAAATAAAAGGAAGGCTTTGAAAGTTGGCGTGTGACGGGGCGTCCCCCCGGGGAGCGGGGCGGCAGCGAGCGCGTGCGTCTGCGAGCGGCCCTGGCCGGCCGCCACGCTCCTTCCGTTTATTTACGGTGCTTTATCAGGGGCTGCGGGCTGTGATAAAGCTTATGAAAATAAAAGGCATCTCCAGCAGGCCGGGGCGAGAGCAGGCCCTGCCGTTTCTTTCCCACACTGATTAGGATCTGGGCAGGCTTCGGCGCTCCAGATCTCTGATGAAAGCAGCAGGACCGGCAGCACTTCCCTTCCTGGCCCCCGCTCAGGGCCAGAGGCAGTGAGAGGTCAGCGCGCTGCGGGCTGCAACCCACACAGCACGGGCTGCATGCACCGCCCCTCGCTCGGGGCACCGCGCCCGGACACACCGGGCTGGGACACACCGGGCTGGGACACACCGGGCTGGGGCACACCGAGCTGGGGTACACCGAGCTGGGACACACCGGGCTGGGGCACACCGAGCTGGGGTACACCGAGCTGGGACCACTGCGCCTGGACACACCGAGCTGGGGCACACCGAGCTGGGACACACCGGGCTGGGGCACACCGAGTTGGGGCACACTGCGCTGGGGCACACTGGGCCGGACACTGCGGCACCACATCCGAACACACCGCACTGGGACACACGGGGCTGGGCACTGTGGCACCATGTCCAAACATAGCGGGCTGGGGACACACCGGGTTGAGGCACACTGGGCTGGGCTCCACGGCACCATGCCCGGACACACTGTGCTAGGACACACCTCACGGGGATACACTGCACCAGGACAGATTGCACCGGGCACTGCGGCACCACACCCAGACACACTGTGCCAGGACACACCATGCTGGGCACTGTGGGAACTGTTCCAGGACACATTGAGCCTGGCACCATGGGCACTATGCCAGGACCCTCTGCACCAGGCCATACCACATCAGGCACTGTGGGCACTCTGCACTGAGCACCCCACACCAGGTACTGCAGCACACACCATGCACTGAGCACCATGCTGTGCCAGCCAGGCACTGCACACTGTGCCCCACACCATGTGCCCTGGCCACTGAGCACCTCATGCCAGTCACCAGCCCGATCCCCTGTGCTCCCACGCTCCTCTGTTGGAAGCTGGGGAAGGTCCCTTTGAAGGAGCCCATGCATGCAGGGCAACAGCAGGGTAAGGCATCCGGCTGGGATGCAGCTGGGGCAGGAGCAGGCCTGTCCCCTGCGTGGGCAGCCGTCCCCATCCCCAGGGTGTTGGCCAAGGTCATGGCCCCTTTCCGCCAATTGTCTGGTGGAGGCCAGGCTGTGGCTTCCTCCTGGTCACGAGTCTGACTCTCACCCTGTTGTGAGTGCCGGCGCTGGCGCCTCAGTCCCTGCTGGGCACAGGCACTTCCAGGGCAGCCACTTCCAGGGAACGGAGTCTTCTGCAAGCAATACCTCCAGAATTCACCGTGCTGTACTGCCAGGCAGTCTGGGCAGAAACACTCAGGCACATGAGGAACAAAACACGGGGAGATTTGCTGGCTGGAAAACAGAAGGGGTTAGGAGGAATTTGGGCAATGGCAGTAATGGAAGGTTCCATCCCTCAAGTACTGCTGGGTTTGGAAATGTTCAGTTAAGTGTGGGTTTTGTGGGGGATGGTTTTATTGCCCCTTTTCACCTCCAGCACACTCTGGAAGAGGTGCTGGGAACCGAAACACTTAAAAGCAGCTCATGATGAAACCTCAAACCACACAAATCATGCTTGGTCTGGGGTTTTCTCACAAGTTCAGAGTACCGGCATGGTCCTCAAAGGAGCCGTGAATCTCTGAATGAGGCTGGCTCAAAGCTGGTGGTTTTAAGAGAAATGCAGCTCCTCCTCCCTGCCACCTTTTCCCCTCTTACAGACTGTTTCCCTGCCCGGAAAGATCAGATGGATGCTCAGAGCCAAACCTTGCTTCGGGTGGCGCAGGATCCTTGCACAGACCCTCCTGGTGACCTGGCAGCCCCCCTCACCGCCACCCCCTGCAAACCAAACAGTGGGGAGGGCTCTTTCCTTTCTTACAGCAAGTGTCAAGATTTATGGGGCGTTGGCACACGATCAAAAGAAAATTCAGTCATTTACAGTAAAATCAAAGCAGGCAGAACAATGAATATGAAGTGAGGCTAAAACACCTTGTTACAGAACAAATTGTGCAGCTGACATCAAAATAATGGAATTTATGTCCCTGCTGGTTGAAGCCAAATTATTTGCAGTGGCATTTGTCTAAGCATGAGCTCCAGGAGAGGTGCTTGATACTGCTGCTCAGGTATCTTGGGGTCAGGCAGCAGCCTCACATGGCATGAGCAGCAGGGGAGGGCTCAGGATCCAGCCCCTGTCAACCCTCTCGCATCCTCTGGGGCGGGATGACGTGGGGAGCCCCCTACACCTTCCTGTGTGGTCTGCACAGGACTTGCCCTGGCTGTAAAGCAGGGATGCATTTCTATTCCTGGCACTTGCCCAGGAGATGCTGCTTCCTCTGTAATGAATTCAATGTGCCCTGTAGCCCCAGAGCTACATATCAGCTGTGACAGGACCCACAAGCTCCATGCTCCTCACCTGAGCTGGCCACCAGTCTGGGTGGCATCTGCAGCTCTTTGCATGGTAGCTGGAGTTTCATCTCACCCCTCAACTCCTTTGTCTTCCCAGCAATTTGGGGCAACATGTCCTTTTTCCTTGCCTGCTGAGCCCTGGCTGTGCTCATGCATCTCACACTTGCCAGACCCTGGGATGTCCCAACACATGACATGGCTCTGAAAATCCACCTACTCCTTTCACCTTGCCCCTGGCACAGAAATAACCCCACTGCCACCCCCAGGGCATGGATTGGGCTACCCGATGCTTCCCAAGGGACAGTCCCTCCCTGTCCCCTGCCCATAGCCCTGTGCCAGGCTGGCAGCCCCTCGAGTGACACTGACCACCCCCAGGAAGGCAGGTGACACATCCCACTCCAGCAGCTCTCCCTGCGTGCAGTATGGCTGAACTGGTTTTGAAAACCTATTGTGAAGCACTTCATTGCTATGGAGACTTACTGTATGGACAAATAAATATTTGTCTCTTTCTCCTCTTGCTTTAAAAGTCTGTCTCTTCCCCTCCCTCTCCGCTTCCTTTTGGCTCTGTGTATGGGTTTTATATTGCAGGGTCTCTCTGCTCCTTCCTCATCCTCCTCTCCTGTCCATGTGGTGCATCTCTGCATGTCCTTCATCACCCTTCAGCCTCTTCCTCCTCCTCAGCCTACAGCTCAGTGTCACGGGGCCCCTTCAGCATGAGAGAGAAGGAGAAACCCTCCCATCGCCATTTTTAAGCATTTATGCTTTTTGCGAGAACCAAAATTGTTTTGTCCTCCTAATTCTTGGTATTTGCATCCCAGCAGCAAGAGTGCAGCTGTTTTCAGCATTCCTGCTCCCAGCGCTGTCTCCTTGGTTGGGCCCCACTTGCCACATCCAATATTTCTATTGAGATGGTCAATTCCATCACAGTTGCTCCTCATTGTGGCCCCCATGTATCTCTTGGGATTTTGGGGGGGATTTCAGGAGATCTGAGTGAAGATTTTGTTGGCACAAAGCAAAATCTTCACCCAAATCTCCTGAAACCCCCCCACAAAAGCCATTAAAAATAGCAACTGGCAGAGCAACACCACCAATTAACTGAGCAGGGGAAGGGGAGGCAAGACACAAATGAACCTCCTTCATTAATAAATCCTAGCAGCTGTGGAAAGTTTGAGGCAAGTGAGAGCACCCAGACAGAAAATTAAAAAACTAATAAAGTCCTCAGTGTGGGGGCACTGGCATCAGGTCAGCTTTACTTCTGTAGGCACCTCGTAAAGAGACATTCCAGGACACTAACTCATAAGGGAAAGCTGCAGGGGTCAAGGAGAACAGTGGAAAGCTAACCATGGTAACTCAAGTATACTGGAAAGGCAGCAGAAAAACAGCAAGGAGTTGGGCTTTTTCATTTTCCCTTCTTTTTATCTCTCTGTTGGTTTTTGGGTGAGCAGAGCCTGCAGTTTGGAGTGACTTGGGCATGGTGGAGCAGCCAAGCAGAGCCCCAGTGAAGAGGCCTCTCCAGTGGGATGGTTGGGGATGAGAACCCAGAGCACAGTTTATTTCCAAGCAGAAGCTGCTCACTGCCCTCTCCCCCACACTGCCTGCCCCAGCTGCACCACTCCTGCCTACCTAGGATGTGCAATAGCCTGAGAACACCTGCTGAAATGCACAATATGCTTCAGTGGTAACTGTAAATCTAAATGGGGATGCTTTGCTGTAATGGGGGCAAAAGCTGAAAATTATTTTGTATTTCCTTTTGTGTCCCCAGGCTGGTGCTGCAGCTCTTACCCCAGGAGTGTACTCCCTGGCCTCCTACTGCCTCTCCTCGGGATGGTGAGGGAACCATGGAGCCTGGGGTGGAGAGTGCTGCCCACCTGCAGCACCTCAGTGTAGAACCAGGCACTCTGACAGCTGGGCAGGGGATGTGTGTGTATTCCCTGCAAGGGAAGTGTGTGCCATGCCTTTGGGGGCCCAGCTCCATGCCCAGCAGCATGCTGGCCTCTCTTCTTTTGTCTAGCCTTCCAGGTGGAAAGAACAAGGGAAGAAAGTAGTCTTGCCTGTCCTGGGAGATCGTGCTCACAAGTGAAATCCCAGCCTGCAAATGCTCTTCACAGCTCTTTAAAATAGGCAAATGCATCTATCTCACAAAGCAGCTTTCCAGGAGTGAGAAGGGGTGGGATGAAGGTAGGAGGACTGGATGCAGTGTTTGTCCCATGGCCAGGCAGCACGCCTCAGGAGTGAGCAGCCAGGCCAGGGTGAGATCCAGGCTCAGCAAGATGCTGGCCAGGAGAGCCTCACAGGACTCTGGCCACTGCAGAAAAGCCTCTAGCCAAGTGCTGGGCTGGCGTCATTCCTGGTCCATGACTGTCTATCAGGCATCTGGACCAGGATGTGCAGCTCTTGGCCAGGCTCCAGGGGAGGCACAACTGGCTCTGGTGCTGTGCCTCTGCTTTGTCTTTTGGTAAATTCACCTCATTGTTTGCATTGCCACATCACCTGTGAGCCTGGGATCCCACGGTGTGAGTGCTGGCCAGGCAGCCCTGCCCTGCCTGTCCTGCCCTGCCTGCCCTGCCTGCCTGCCTGGGGACACAGCACTCTCCCCAAGGCAGGCAAGGCTGCTCAGGGGGTGTCTCTGGGCTTCCAGGGCAGTGTGCCAAGTCCTGCTGCCCACACAACTTGCTGAAGGAGCCCCCTTGATGTGCCTGCCTGTGAGAGTGTGGGAACAGCTGCATCGAATATTTCAGCAGAAAAACGTGAGTTTCCCTGGCTCGCCAGAGCCCAGCCTGGAGGGCAGTTTCACAGCCAAGCTATAAACCTTGCAACCAGGGGTTTCTAATGGAAACATTGACATAACCTGTAGCTGACAGAGCAACAGCTCTGCTCACGTTAAGCCTGTATTTTCATCCCTAATCCATGCAGCTCCTGGCCTGTTTCAGAAATGGACCCGTGCAGCTGGCTGAGCATCCCCAGGGATCCAGCGGACGGCTGGGCTGGGGGGAAGTCACAGGAATTTGGCTGCTCCCCACCATGCCAGCTCTGACCTGCCACACTGCAGGCAAGGGGCCGATAGCTGGGGAGCCCCTCTGCTGCGGCACGACAGTCCTCTGCCACCAAAAAGGCAAAAGAAAACGGCAGAGTGGCTCAGTTGGTTGTAAAAATTAATGAGTTCAGATACAGACTTGCTTTATTCCGGTCCAGCTGCGTAACCACGGCGATTGTGTCCGGCACACTAGACAGTTACATCAGCTCCACACCCCTGTACAATAAGACTCTGTTTGATCTCAGAAACAAGATCAGACTCCTGGGCTTTGCACATCCTGCTTCCTACATATGTAAAATCATTTTATTACCAGCCAGGAGAGTTCATCTAAGCCGCTCTTGCTGTGCAGCTGATGTGGAGAGAACATGCCCCTGTCTGCACTTCTTTTACCAGATGGAGATCTACAGTGAGATTGAAGAGCTGCTACTCCTCCGAGTTTGTTTTGTTTTGCTTTTCTGAATTCCTTATCTTAGACTGGAAACTCTGGGGCAGGACCTGAGTGTCCTCATGTGTTTGTGCAGTCCCATCACAGTGGGAGGTGTGTAAGGCTCAGATCTCCTGAATATAAGTGGTAAATAAGCAGCCATGTGTTTTTGCTTGGATTTACCCCCTTTGTGTCCTATCTACCCAGGAGAGGAAGTTCTTAGAAAAAGTCTGCTCTGCCCTTCAAACATCTGCTCAAATTCCCCTCTGTTTGTCAAGTCCATGAGACACTAGGGAACTGTCAGATATTTAGCATCCTCCCTGTATTCAAACATTTACCCTGCCCCACATGAGTAACCCAATGTCACCAAGGCAGTTATGAAGGTGCCCAAGCTGCTACAGGCTCAGCCTGACCTGCCACAGCACCACGACTCTCTTTTGCTGATCACAGATCACTCAGCAGAGTTACAAGGCACTGGCTCCCCATGGCTATTCCAATTACGTGGTCCCACTGGCACTGTTCTGCTGCTGGCCCCAGGTAGCCCAATATCTGAGCTGCAACACACAGATGCTGGCTGTTGTGCTGGTGGCATAGCACTGGTGTGCACAGACTGCTGAGTTTTGGGATGTGCCTGTGGCACTGGTGCACATCACGGCATCCCAGGATGCCTCTGCAGCACTGGTGCACAGAGAGTGCCACAGGGCTCACCCAAATGAGAGCACATCCCCAAAGAAAATGCTCTTTCCAGCCCAGGCATCCTCTGCTGCTGATGTCTGCAGGGTTGTGTGGCCAGAGCTCAGTGACTCACTGCACACAGGTCATCCAGCAGCTGCTGGGTGGTAACTCTTATTTACTGTTCAGTTGTGGTTGGATTTAAACCAGCAGCACAGGGGAAGGGAGGGGAAATCCCCTCCTTCCCATCCCAGGCCTGCAGAGTCAGCCAGTCTAACTGGAGCAGCTACTCCTAAGTACATCTAGTTTAGGGCTTTGTTTCACCCTGAGTTTCGCTCAGTTCTCCTGGCTTTGTTAAATTTCCAGTCCAAAGGCTTCCAGGTGCTTACAGCTTTGGAGAAAGCTCTTGGAGGCCTAACCCAGGTCACACACCCTCTAGTCCAGCAGGTCTAACACCAGTACACATCCGTTCAGCAGCAGCAGTGGAAATTGCTGCCAGTCCATACTCACTGTCCTGTTTGGAAAACAGAAACTGTGGCCCAGTGCCCAGTGCAGGAGCCACCAGCATGGGCACAGGCATCCCCATCCCATACAGCCCTCGCACCCTTCCTCAGCAGCACTGACCTGCCTGAATCAGGCATGACAAAAGATGCTGATCAAAAGCATCTTGCTGAAAGATCTTTGCTGAAAGCCATTGCTAGCACATGTGCCAGACCAGATTAAAGTTCAGCTTCCCTGTACCTGTCCCCTGAAGAGCTTTGCTGATCAAGTCATGCACTTGGGGCAGGGCCACCATTCTGATTCACGTGTGACGGCATCCCATGCCTCCCATCTTTGCCTCCTGGGCCCATGAGTCAAACAGGGATCTCCAAGGCTTGGTTTGGAGAAACTGAGGCTGGCACTTGTGCAGTGAGAGCTGCTTGCAGGAGAGGAGGCTGTGAGAAGCTCTGGCCACCAGGGTGGACCAGCACTGTCCCAGCTGGTTTCATGCTCTTAAGGGTGTATTTATCCCATTGCTGCCAAGGTAATTGCCAAAGATTTTGCACATAGCAATGACTTCCTCCTCTCTGGGGTGCTCCCCAGTTCTTCCAGAAAGATTCCAGGCAATTTTTTTGTTGTGTCTTGTCTCTCCCCATCGTCTCTAGATCCTGTTTTCTGTAAGCATATTTTGACCTCAGCTCAGGACCCTGTGTGCATGTTTTCACAAGCAAAGTAAACCAAAAAAACCCCAACTGCCTCTCCAGCCATTCCATGGCAATGCTGGAGCGCCTGCCACTACTAGTGGCTTTTCCTGTTGTTGGTTTGTAATTACCTTGGGATGCCATTCTCCACATTGCTCTGACAACTGGGATTTAAGGCCCTGCAAAGAGCAGAGCTGCCTGATCTCCAAAGCCTCCCAGGTTTACAGCCAGCATCGTTCTCATCAATCATCTTCTGTCAGATGGGGAATTTGAGCAACCCCAATACAAATCAGAATATAGAAGGGAGGCCTTCCCCAACCCACCCTCCCTTGTTTAACAGCTCAGCTCGAATAAACAAAACCTGAAAGGGCCAAGGCAGCTCAAAAGGAAACTGTAAACGATCCCATCTGTGAGCCTTGGCAATATCTCCTCCAGGAGGGGGGCGTGGGGGAGAGAAAACAAGATGAAGGGTCTTTTTTTTCTCTCAGAAGGAAATACCATTGTGTTCAAACGTTGCTACTGCTCCAAATGTCATTCCAGAGCCCAGACCCAGGCTCCTCCTTAGGCAGGTCTCTTAGCCAGGATGGTGGCAGGAGCCTTTGAGAGAGGTTGTCATTTGCAGGGATAATTAACTGTAAAGGCAGCTGAACACCGGTGAGCTGAGCTTGGGGTTGAAGGGGTGGATCAGGGAGCAAAAGTGTGATGACACATGATATGTGTAAAAGTCATATTCCATACTGATAAATGTGTTTTGTAAGGCAGTAAAACAACATCCCTGCTTGCACTGGAGCACCCCAGTGTGCTGTGTTCCCCTCCATGACTCACAGGCACTGGTCTCTGGGTGCTCAGCTGATCCTGGTGCTCCCAGCTCAGTGTCAGCTGGATGGGGACCTCAAAAAAGGGAGGTCCTGGGGTGGCAATCAGGAAGAGCAGCACCTATGCTCAGGCAGCAGCCTGAAAAGGTATTCTGTGCCCAAGTTTAGAAGTCAATGTAGTCCAGGACCATCCATTCATCATCCTTTCCCCGTTCTTGAAACTTGCCCAGTTTTTCATGTTTCAGGGCTACAGAATGACCTGTTCGCCATGTCCCCCACCTCCCTGAGCTTTCCTAGGCAGCCTTTCTGTGTTCTGGCCCCAAACTCAGAGGCTAGGCTAAGCACTTGATAAGGGACATTGCAATTGTATTGGCAACCTCGGTGCATGACAAAAGCATTGGCATCACAAAGCAGCTTTATCTCACCAGGTTCCCAGCTCTGTTTCCCAGTCTCAAAGGCTGGGATTGTGAGTAAGGACACTTTGCATCTTCAAAGAGCAGGAGCAGTTTCTGGATGAGCCCAGGGTGCCCTGGAGACCCCAGCAATCCAGCCCCGAGGGAGTCTGAAATGCAGGTCTGGGTTGTGGAGCAGGAGCCCTGTGTGCCAAAGGCAACTGGGCAGAGCCAGGAGATGCACTCGGGAAATGCTCTGTGCATCACCCACAGCCCCTCTTGGTTAGTCAGAGAAACAGCTCACCAGAGACAGATGCAGAAGGCAAAATATTCCAATGCTTTTCATTAACTGTTGGCTTTGAAACACGAGTTAATAGGTAATTGAGAATTCAACTTCCAAGCATGCCAGTGAGAGTGAGGAATGAATGTTTAAGACAATGTTAATTGCACTGGAGATGAGCTGAGGCAGGGAGAAGGACCAGCAAGTGAAGAGCTCAGAATAAGATGAGGATGAGGACTGAGAACTTTCTGGTTCAGAAAGGAGGATTTGGCTCCTGCAGAGTGATACTGCTGTGACTAAACACCAAGGAGGTCCTGGGACACTGTCTTTAAGGAAAGAGCTTATCACCTTCTGGTGCTCTCACTGCAAAAGTGTGCTGAAAAGTTGGCAAGTGCCAAGAGAGTCACAAAAATTACTTGAAGGCAAAAAAGAGCTTTTTGAAGCTTTCAGAGCTCAACCAATTTTGCATGGAAAAATGAGCAGGTGGTTAAACTTGTAAAAATGATGATAGGAAGAAGAAATAGAAGAATATTCAATTTAATAGGGAATGTTATAACAAGACTCAAAACCAAGAAGGGCAATCAGAGCACACTTAACGGGAAATCAGGCATTCATCTTTAAGGGATAGGGTCAGGAACCACTGTAACAAGCCAGGAAAAGGCGAAACACATACTCAGTCCAAGGAGAGATGATTTTCTATCCGTTCCTGGGATCAGCTTAGGCATTTCTGGGGAAAATGTGATGCTTGTGAAATACAGACCTTCCATCCTGAATAAGTCCCACCAGCTCCTGCAGTTGTAATCACCATATGCTCAGAACCAGAGAGCAAATGAGGGAAATGACATCCAGGAGCAGAGTGTGGGGGGGGTGACAGGCGCTGGTCCTGAGCCCCCTGAAGTGGCTGAGGATGAAATAAACCAGCACGAGGGTGTAACTGCAGTGGGTGTGTGACCCTGTGGAGGGCAGGCAGTTCCCTTGGTGCCAGGCTCTTCCCTTCCACTGCCCTGGAAGTGTCACCCCTTCAGCTCACCAGGCACAAGCTGGCCCTGGCTTGCCCTGGGATGTGGGGCCTGGCTGCTCCCTGTCCCCTTTGCAAGCACTGTAAAGCAGAGGGGGGGATGCTGTTTCTGCAGCTCTGCCTCTGCTCATTAGCTAATGTGAATTAAATCCCTTTTATCTTCACACTCATTTTCTAAGGATAATAATCCCTTTTTGTGTGCACCCACTTTAACTGTTCCCAAACTGAGCTGTAATTGCTGATAGTAATTAAGTTAATACATATTTATAGCCATGTAGAGTTATAGAAGGTGTCCCGTAGTTTTATTTGAGGCATTTTCTTTAACCTGCTATAAAATCATCAACAAGTTGTTCAGTGTTAATTGCCTCCAATGACAATCTCATCCCCTTGCCTGCAGACAAGGCAAGGCAGCAGATGGCTTCCCTGGACAGCCACTTTCTCCCTGCTCCTACCCTGGCTCTATTGCAAGGCAGAAGTGACCCCACCTGTCTTTTCTATCAGTTTTGATCCAGTTTTGGCAAGTTCATCTCTATGGACAACGTTTGCAAAAAGAGCCTTGCAAGGGTTTATGTGCCCATGTCCCTGCGTGCCATGAGGATGGGGGGCCCTGGGAGAGCAGGGGTCCAGCAGGACGCAGCCCCTGCCTGCAGCTCTGCCGAGCCCCGTGGCAGCAACCCCCTCCCCCCCCATGCCAGATTTTCTCCTGCTTGCATGTATGCTTTTGTGCTTGCCAAGAGCCCCAAACCACTCAGCAAACAGTGTGTGTGGTGAGAGATCACCTCGTGTAATCTCGGGCGAATCCCCCCATTATACAGTTGGCTAATTAACTCCGGGTACAGGGTCAGGATGAGCTATTGGCTCCAGGAATGTCCTCCCCAAAGGGAAGTAAATATCACTGCAAGAGTGGGGAGCCCCTTTCTATGGCAGTGAATCCTGATAAAGAGCTTCACTCCATTCTCCTACTCTTGGCTCCAGCTTAGCGTTTTTAAAGCTGATTCTCCCTGTGCTAATCTGGAGGGTCCATTCAGCCCTAAGCTCAACATCTGAGTCTATTTGCCAAGTGTGCAGCTGTGTCAATTTGCAAAGACAAAGGAAAGCTCCTCTGTCAACAGGTCGGGGAGCTCAGGTAGCACGAGCGAATTGAGGGCAAGAAGTCAAAGTGGTTTCACAAACCATCAGACCATGTTTAAATCCCATCCAGCCTGAGAGGCCAGGGCAGTGCAAGGGATAAAGGGAGTGCAGAGGAGTGGACTGGAGGGCCAGGGCTACGAGGCCGCCAATTAGTGCTGTTAAAGAAAGATAATTAGATCTGCTCCATGGAAACCCCAGAGGAGGCAGAATGTAATTTCTATTTGGGCTTATTTTAATAAAGGTCAGAAGTGCCAGGAGGTGCCAAAATTGCACTGTTGGCAGTATGAGCAGGGTCCTTGGTGTGGGGTAGAGGAGTTACAGGGCAGCAGGAAAGCATCACAGCCCTCCCAGGACACAGGTAAGTGTCTGCTCAGTATTTGTCTCCAAGGGATGGTAGTTGAAAATTTTGGAAGTGAGCACTTCCAGATAAAGAAATCCAACTTCTTTTAGAGGCTTTGCTTATCCGGCAGTTTTTCTCTGTAGGAATTACTCTGCACATGGGCAGAAGCTATGGATGCTTAGTGGTGCTGTGCTCTGAGCTGAGAGCAGGGCTGGAAGCAGTCATTCCCAGGGTGCCCAGGATGGAGTTGTGAGGAAGGCAGGAGTCATCCCGGTGTCCCCTGAGAGAGCACGAAAAAGTAATCCTGGGGAGGAAATTGAACTTCTCACTTAGACCCTTAATCTCAGTGCCATCAGGTCAGGGAAATCCTTATCCCCAGTTCACACAGGAGAAAGAGAGTCTGAGGAAGTCAAGTCTGAGATTTCTGAAGTCAGCCCGTGGTTTAGGATGTGGTTTAGCCCAGCCTGGGCACTCCTTAGCCTTTGGCAATTGAGGACCACGGCACTGCAGAACCCCTTGGTCTGGTGTCAGGGACCAGCCAGTGTTTGAATGAGACACAGGAATATCTGTGGGATTTGTAACCTTCAGAGAGTTAATGAGAAAAGGGAGTAAGGAGTCATCACATAGTTGGTGTAGGAGAAGGTCCTAAGTCTCCTCATTTGTAATAATCTAAAATACTTTTCTGTGATTCAGAGATCTACAAAATAAGCTATGTTTGAGCAAATCCATTTTGCCACTGAAAACTTCCCCATGAGAAAAACTTCCACTGGAAATTAAGGCAGCTTCAGTCTTTCTTCAGATTTTTAAGACAAAAAGTGGGACCCTGGTTCAGAAGGATTTTGCTGAAATGATAAATTTGCCTTCAGGTTGACACTACATGTTGGAAGAGGAATTTCAAAGATGAACAGCTGGAAGGCTGAAACAGCTGAGCATGGTTGACTTTGGTATCAGTCATGTGCTGCTCCCACCCCCAGCAGTTGGCCCTCCCTGTGCCTGTGGAGCAAGTTTAACTTCAACAAGTCCCATTGGGAGGACATTTAGATATTATCCATTAGATAAATATTCACAGATGTGCAATAATAAACACCATTAAATAGCATTAGTGGATGGAGTTAGCAAAATATACATCACATATAGGTGTATCTCTAGTGAGCAGGGAAAACAGGTGAACTCCCGTGTTACTTCATGACACAGGGTCCAAAATTATATTCTGCCCTTCTTCCTTCTAACACAAATTTCCGGGGCACATGTATAGAGATGTATAAAATTTGACTAGATACTACATTTTCCTCTTACAGGTGAGCATATTTATTTTGATAATGTCTGGCGGTATAAAACCTCTAACATTAATAAACACTGTCATCCCTTTCAAATATATTTCATACTTACTGAATTTTTTTCTTGGAGATAATAAATCACATGAATAAACCTTATTAATCATTTAAGCAGACCCTTAAAACACTGTTGAAAAGATTTTCCAACTCAAACACCTTTTAAGACGCAATGACATCATGTCTGTCGGGACATTGTTATGCAGTGAAGATTGTGAGACATTTTCCCCCCATAAAGTTGCTGTAATAAAGTTTGTTACTGCACTCATTAAATTCATGTTTTCTTCTCTTACCTTCTTCCTTTCTCTGGCACTACCTATTGTTAGGGAGAAAGACAAAACTTGACACAATGAAAAATTTGTGGATCTAATCATGGGGCCTTCCACAAAGCAGAATACTCATTGATTTCAGCAAGAGTTGTAATCTGTCCTGCATTGCCTCCTGGGGTACTTGGATCTTCTTGAGCAGGTAGAACAAGCATGGAGAGAAAGAGGAAGGGAAAACCCCAAATTCCACCTGGAAATGAAGAAAAGCTGAAGAAATTAAGTTGTTTCATGGATCTGAACATCCTGGGGGGAACCAGTCCTCACTGGAAGTCTTTACTTGTGCATCTCCTGCACCAGAGGAAGGTGCTGGCCCAGCTGACAGGTTCAGCAGAGGCTTTGCCTGCTGAACTTAGTGAAGGTTTGTTTGACTAAGCTAAAACAGAGAGCAGAAGATGAAGGTGATGAGTTTCATCAGTTGGAGGCTGCAGATGCTTGGGTAGTAGCAGCTTCTGAGTGAGCTGAAAGCCATGATAAAGATAATATTTAGTGTCTCTTCCTCCTATTCCAGGAGTTGAGCTCTGTGCTGCTTTGAACAGACCCTGGAGGGTGCCACAAACCCTGTCCCAGCAGCTCCCCATGAGCTCACCCAGCTGTGGTGATGGCTCTTTGGTGGTCTGTGAAACCAAAACCTCAGACGTGCCATCGGTGCCTGTGACTCAGATCCGCTGTGTGCCTCCTCCCTCACCCTGCCCAGAGGAAGAGAAGCATATGTGAAAATGAGTTTTGGGTTTGGCTGCTTCCAGAAGTGCCTTTTGGGGCAGATGGTCCCTTCTGGGAAGGGAATGCTGTGGAGTGTGTCATGTCCTGCAAGCGGGGATGTGTGTCTGGCAGCACAGTGAGCAGAGCACCTCAAAGAGCAGCCTCAGCCTCAGCATCTCAGATGTGAAGGCTGGAAGAACCTCCTGAATGCACATAGAAAAATCCAGCTGAATTCAAACCTGTTGGTTGGCAGACAACAGTTCCATGTGGCAGAGCTGTGCCTGCTGCTGGGTGGCCCCAGTGGGGACCAAAGTGGAGCTAAACTTGTCTGACACCCAGCTTCCCAGCTGCCCTCCCAAATTAGTACACACAAAAAAGCCTAATCCAAGCTCTGACCTAGCTCAGCTGCAGTCTCTGCAGCAGATTTTCTTCCCCAAAGATATCCTGGCCAACTTTAAGACAATTCCCAGGGGCACACCTGCCTGGTGCTGATTAGAAGCTGTCTCAGATGCCTCGTGCCCTGCTGTGCTCCTGCTCCTGTGCCACTGCACTGCCCATGATTCCAGCAGGCTGCCTTTGGGGACAGTGGCACCTCCTGCCTAGGAACCTGCATTCCTGGCTCTCTTCCTTCTTGCCTGAAAACTAGTCAGAGTGCACAACCCTCTCTAACTGAACAATTAAGCTATTAAGTAACTCAGTTAATAAATTCAGATTTTGCCCTAATACATTTCTAATGACCTTGTCTAATAAATTCAAAGCAATCTGGGAAGAATGCTTGTTCCTATATTTTAAAGGCAAAAGTGATTTATATTTGCTGAGAGAACAAAGACAGCCGCATGTGATTTATTACTATCAGTCACTGTATCTTTCATCTCTTTAATTATTTTCTCTACAGGCAGCTTCAGAAGTGCTCTTGAAGGCCGAATGGTGAGTGCCTTTCAAATTCAGACTCTGCTTTGGTCTGAACTGCTGATTTTTGCCTTTGTATCTGTAGCTTCAAGTATTAATCATGGAAGCTGCAATTTAGTTTGCTTAGATTGGACTTAAAGCAAGAAATGATTTTGCATGCTTGGTACCCTACCAGAGCCAAATGCCTGAAACCTCTAAGGCTTTTGTCCACCAGTGATATTTTCCAGTGTGAAAGCCAGCAATAACTACCAACATCCATAGGCTGACTGCGTTTATAACAAGGTTTAAGTTTTGTTGTAAGACTATAGGCAGGACATTTGGAACCAAGTCTGAAAGCTGCTCTGGTTTTATTGGACAAAAAGACCAACTTTTCCTTCCTTCCCAGAGAGGGGATCTTGCTTGGCATTTGCTGTGCAGCCAAAGGAGAAGATGAACTAAGTGTTGGAAAGCCTGAAGCCAGAACAGGACAAACACAATTACATGAAGAAATCAATCTTGTTTCCAGAGGGAAAAAGGCAGGAATCACCACTTAAAAGCCCCCCTTCTGTCCAGGAATGTGGGGAGATTTCCAGAGGAGCCACATGGAGTTTGGATCCCACGTCCCAGAAAGATAGGGAAGCCAAGTTCATCCGTCACTCATGTCCTTCAGAAAGCCCAGCCTAGAGCACAAGGGAAATGATTTATATCCTTGCTCTCTTTTATACCCCAGGACTTCCTAAGATTTGAGAAAATTGGATTTAATCTTTGTCCAGCTTCCAGTCCCTGATCAGGGCTCAAACTGTGGGAATTTTTTCTGTCAAGCTGGTCTTCCAGCTATTTCCAGGTAGTCCTCAAAACAGGCTTGGCTGGGATTCAGACAGGAAAAGCCATTTCTACAAGATTTTCTGTCTGGCTTTACAAGCCCTAAAGGTCTGGAGAATACTGATGAATCATCCAAAACCCTGATAAGTGCCTGCGTGACTCACGGACAGAATGGACATTGGGGATTTAGGACAGCACATGGCTCAATCCCTGCAGGGGAACCAAAACTGCCTGTCCTGAAGAGCCTGAGCTCCCGTCACAGGCACTGGGGAAGGAGCAGTTCCAGCCCATCCAGGTCTGCATGGCCTGGAAAGATGTTTGTGTCCCAGAGCTCCCTGTGGGCAGTGTCGCAATCTCAGGCTCGCTGTTTACGTGACACGGTCCCGGCCACCGGCGTCTCGCTTGGTTCGAGTGCTCTGTGCTAAACAAAACAGTGAGAAACAAGGACCTTCCAAGGTTTCTTCTTCAAATCTCTCCAGTCCCCACTCTGCTCAAGCATACATCTTCTCGAATGACATGCCCCGGGTTGAGTCTCTACAGTCAGAAGAAACTTGTAGCAGCATTTTTTGGGGTCAGTTTTTCATGACTGAGACCTAGTCATGCAAACAAAGATTTATTTTTCCTTCTGACCAAAACAACTTTAAGGAGAAAATTCTTTCCCATGACTAAAGCCAGGCTGGAATTTTTTAATAGAATGTCAAAGCAGAAAGTTTCAGGGCAGGGGTCAGTTTGGGGTGATTTTACATGTAATTTTTCTTTTCATTCTTAAAATGGGAAAAAGCCCACATCTGATATTTAGTGATTGTCATGCAAATAAGTATCATGGTCTTTATCAAGATGAGAGTCCTTACCCATTCTCACTGCTAGCTAGAACCACTGCTAGCACTGGTTGGGATTGTTTGTGACAGCATTGACTGGCTTATGTGCTAGTTTTCATTGTGAGTGAGGTGAGCTGCCCAATCATGACAGGCAGTGAAAGCTCAGTCATCCTGCACCAAACGCCTCAAAGCTCTAGTGGCATTCAAAAATTGAATATCATCACCACCCTAGGGTGAAGATGCACTAATGCCAGGACCTTGGGTTTATATTTGATTCAAAAGGCAGTAAGTTACTACCAGGGGCACAGCATCTCCTCAGAGGAGTGTGTGAAGGGCTGTGTTCAGCAGCCCAGCTTCTGCCCCTGCACATCCCTCTGCTAAAGCCATGGGAACTGAGATGGAGGGGCCATTTCTCCTGTGCAGCAGTGAGGGGTGTGGACCCACAGGCAACAAGGGGCAATACCTTGTCTCAAAACTAGAGACCTCTGCTCTGTTCATTCCCATTATTTCAGAAAGCAATAATGTGGTATTTACCATCGACAGGTTACCATTGACAAAGTTTTGAACAGTCAAGCTCAGAAGGGTGCAGAATATTGCTCTTACCATTTTCTGCCATGATGCTACAGCCCAGAGGCTGCCAGAGGGAGCCCCAGCTACTGCACTGCAGGGAAGTGCAACCTTCTCAAAGGCTGCTCCAGAGCCTGGCTATCCATCTGACTGCCCAAATAAAATGCAACAATGGAAACAGAATTCATTAAACTAAAATAGACATGATTTTATCCTTGTTGGCCTAACCTCAGCTCCTTGTACATAGAAACCTTCCATTTGTGGGCCTCGACATTAACAGATGAGTTATTAACTAGCCATGGCTAATTATAGATAGCTGCATCACCTTCTTAAAAGGGAGACATTGTCAAGGCCAGCTAGGGCCAAGGTTGAGGTCTCGTAGAGTTAATCTTATTGTAAAAACCACTCAATAGAAAATATTTTGTTTTACCTTCAGCTTCCACTGAAAATCAATTCTATGGTAATTTGAACAGTTTCCTAAAGTGTTTGCAAAACAACCATCAAAGCAGGGCAGAGGTAAAACAGGTTAGTCTGTCTTCATTGTCTGAGCTGGCACTGAACAGCATGTATTGGTGAGAAGGAAATCATTAAGCCTTTAAACTTCCTTTCATTTAGATGATATACAATATTGTTAATGAACACAGTTACGGGCATTTGCCTTCCCCAGCTGTTTGACTTTTTACTTAGTACCATACTTTTAATCTTCCCACAGACTTACAGAATTGTTATCCCTGAAAGGAAGCGAGACCTCCCTCACTGATGAAGATTTACTTTGCTAATGCTTTTTGATGAGGCAGGAGCACAGCATGGAGGAATTAAAGGAATAATAAAATAAACATTTCTACCCACAGAAAGAGGAACCCACCCTCCCAAAGCACCTCTTGTTCATGGGTGGGTGTCCTGCCTCAGGGCCACACCAGAGCCTGGGGTCCTCCTAAAAATACTCAGCAGGGAGGGCAGAGCAGGGTTTGAATGGTGTAGATGGAGGAAGGGGGGTAAGTTCTGAGATGGTGGAAGCCGGTGGTGATGCCTGGACTCTGAGCCAGTGCTGATTTAGCAGTGAGTATCAGGAGCTCTCCAGAAAATCTCCAAATGAAGACATGTGTGACATTAGCTGAGGCTTTCTAATTAATGGAGAAAACAAATCTGCTCCACCCCAGGCAGCTGGAGCTCCAGCCAGCATGTTACTTATTAGCTCAAATTATTATTATTATAAAAAACACTTGACTTTCTTGTTCAAAAAGTAAAAAGGGATTAGTGGGGTCTCTCAGACAGCTCTCCTCACACTAACCTTCAACATCTCAGACAAAGCCTCAACCAGAACAGAGACTTTCTCAGGACATGGACAAAATAGATCCCAAAAGGCTGCAATAGAAAGTCAAAGGCAATACTTGACATGGCACTCAGCTCTGTTTGCTGACTTTTCCTAATGCATACAATAAAATTCAGCCCAAACATGTCACTGCTGCCAATTACCCAGGGCAACAGCCGGACCCTGGAGCTGGTAAATCAATGGGGATGCCAGGGAAAGCTTCTTTCCCCAAATGTGAAGTAGGTGGAAAACCGTAAATGCGAGAAGCACACCAGGAAGGATTAGGGGCTGCAGAACAAAACGTGCTGGGAGGGCTCCAAGTGAGTGGGTCCCCTGTGGCCACCACCCCTCCCAGCTTGGGCTTAACCCAGGGCTGCACAAACCTGTCCCTGGGGAGGCTGTGCCCCAGCCCACTCCCACCCAGAGAGCAGAGAAAAGGGGCATGAGTCAACAACCAAATGAGGGTGCCAGGAAACCCCCATAGGAAGTGTGAACTTCAGCAGTGAGGGGATGGGGCTGGCTAGAATGTCAAAGCCAGCTTTCCCCAAGGCAGCAAAGCCCCAGGCTGCTGGGAGGGGGCAGCCAGGGATGGTGTTGGCGTTTGATTAAAAATTATTTGATTGGCAAATCCAAGCTGCCTGGGACTTGGTAGATAACAAGCCACAGCTTAGGTGTGAAGAGCTCCCTTTAACCTGAAAGTATTTTCCTGTTAAGCAAACTGCATCGTACACATCCCCATCTCTGCCAGCTCTGCTCACAGACTGAAGCTGTTCCCAGTTGTGATGGCTGAAGCACTGAAATAAGTGGAATCCAGTAATTTATATGGAAATGCTGAACAGCAGTTGATATTTTTCATCAGCCAGGCCCACCACATATGTCTGGGTGCTGTGCAAACGCAGTCCTGGGGGTAGCAACACCTTTTGGGATACAGGCTGAGTTTGGAAAACGGCTGAGCCTTTTCCACTGTGGTTCCCTCACCTGTTCTTCAGTCCTTACAGAGAAAAGCTGTGCCTCCCAAAGAGCCTGCAAAGGACTGCAGAGTTTGCGTCAGGAGGATTTTGAGGACCATGATGTTCTGCCACTCCCCTTCTGAGCTTTTTGGCCCTGCGTGGTGTGTAATGGTCCAGAGAAAATCAATTGGACACTGCATTTGAGAGATAAGGGTTGGGATATTATTCTGAATAACCTGGTGACCCCAATCAATCTCTGTCCCCAAAGCTTCTGAAAGTTTGATACTCTAGCCTGCAATTAAACCTCCACAACCAAGAACTCTAGCAGATGTTCCAGTTAAAACACCTTTATTAACTATTTATTTTTGATGAATATCATGAGATACCAGCCAATGCATTTAAAGTCAGTCCACAGGTTTTGCTTGAGTGTTACATGGCCCAACTAAGATTTTGAGTTATTTTTCACCTGCTTTTTAAATTTTCAGGGTTTCTTTTTTAAGCTGGCAAAATTAAAAGAAATTGTTAAATATCTCAGACTTCCCTTGTGATAGTGACTCTGGGAAAAGAACTTTAACCAAGCTGTCACAGTGGAAAGAAGAGAGCTGGAAATGTGAAGGGGTATGGGAACACTGTCTCCCTCTCCTGAGAGCAAGCAGGGCTGGGATGATGCTGGGTGCTGCCCTGGGTGCACTTGTTCCATTTGAATCGAGCAAGAAATCATACCTGGTGAGAATGGCTGCTGCTCAGGGCAAAGCAGATGCTGGAGACAAAGATGAGTCTGGGGAACAAGTATTCAACACAAAGGTTAATTCCTCAAATAATAAAGTTTCTGCTGAACCAAACCTAAGCTTGTTTCTTGCTCTATGATGCCTCTGGGACAGATGTTCCCTGCAGTATATGTTGCTGCTGCAGGTAGTGCATGCCCTCCTTGTGTGCTTTCGGGCATGGTTAGCAAGGGACAAGAGAGGAATAAATCCTGTGCTCATCAGGCAGTGCGAGGGCACGCAAGGAAGATGTTCTCCTGGGGATGCACAGAATAACTCTTTCCCACAGTCCCTGCCTTCAGATATGGCTGGGGCACCCCTGGTGCAACAAATTCCTGCACATAGGGTCATCCTACCCCAAGGGCTGACAGACTTTTGGCTCTGTACCATGCTGCAGAGCCCTAAAAAGCCTTTCCCTGTCTGCTGGGCAGCTCAGCCCAGAGTCCCCCCATAAGTCCTGCATATGCATCAACCACACGGTTGGCCAGGCAGGGTCTGACCCTGAAGTCCCCAGGGCACTTTTTCCTGGTGGATATTAACGTTGGTGAGTGATGCCCATTTACACACCCTGCACAGCTGGCTCTGCCTACACCAAATCCCCCCGAGCTGGCCCGTCCAGGGCAGGGGGGAGAAGGGGCCTTTGGCGGGAAGGTGTTTTTCATCACCCCAAGAGCTGTGTGCAATGGCATTGTCAAAAACAGCAGGTAGCAGTGACAGCCAGGGTCATTCCCCTGCCCAGCCCCTGCCCCTATTGTGCCGCCTTTCAGAGCGAGCGAAAGGTCAGCGCACAGCCCCGGCTCCCAGCCTTCGCTTTTTTGTTACGATTGTCACAAGGTAAATTAATCAGATTTACAGCATTAAGCCTTGCTGTATCTTGAGCCTTTCAGTCCTTTCTGCCCCCAAAACTTCCCTCATATGAACAGGCTCTTTGTTTATCCTTGCCCATACAATCTTCATTTGGCGATAGGGGAGCGGTAGAGGGACAAAGACTGGAGGAGAGGGCTGCTGCCTGCAGGTACCCCGTGTCACAGTGCTCACCACCCAAAACACTGCTGGGTCCATCACTTCAAATATTTCTCCTGTCTAGCCAGCTGGGGAAGATCGAGTTTCCAGAGCTGCAGTGCACATCTTTTGGGAAGAGTTGCTGCTCCTCCAATCAATGAAAGGCAAGAGCAATTCTGCAGCAGGGGCAAGATGCTACCACCGTGAGCACAAAGCACAATTTATGTCCCTCTAATGTACCTACAGCATATGGGACCACTTACACAGTTGTTTGCCATGGTCAAAGGGGCTGCTGAGCCATTGGGGAGTTGGGTCTTATTTCACTCTCTGACAGGGGTTTGGAAATGACCGGCCCTGCAGACAGCACAAGGCTCCCCAGCCACGCTCCCAGCGTGAGCCAGCAGCGAGGCCAGGGGAGGTGACAGGTATCTTTATCCCACCACCCAGGAGAGCTCCAACCTCCTGCTAGCAGGAATTTGTCTGCAAATTTTCCTCCATTGAAAGGAATGAGGTGGCCGATATGATCACTTGATTAAGGGGCAGGCAAGGGACTTCAAAAACTGTGCTCCCAGGAATTCCCTTCCCTTTGGGAGACTGTGATCCACTTCTCTCTATTTCTCACTCATAGGATCTCACATCCACAACTGCCAGTTTTGTCAGTAAGTCTCATTTCTGCAGAGTATACAGCTTAAAAAAATCTATACCTAATCCATTCATATGGGAAAGCAATCTTTAAAGAAACAGCAACGAAACTCAGAGAGGATAATAAATGCAGCTGCAGTGAAACTCACAGCCTGAGTGGGAATGGGTGGGAAACAGTATCAGTGACCTTATCTTCCATAGGTATTAAATAAAAAATTATTTAATATCAGTTCATCGGTGTCGGGACCGTGNACATAGGTGCATTTGATTTTGATTTGATTATCCTCAGGGCAACTCATAACCATGAAACATAAAATACATTAATGCATTTGTTTTGGGCAATGGCATGCAGATAAGAGGAAGATTATACACCACATTTGGATGGTGGGTTTGTCTTGACTTTTCTGCTTCCAGTTTTTTAACTTTTGCACAAAACAAAAAAAAAAAAAAA
>VZTZ01034838.1:630299-794344 GCA_013400955.1 Drymodes brunneopygia
AAAAAAAAAAGAAAAGCAAGATGATGGTATATAGAGTGTGCATACAAATGACCTCTCCATAATCAGAAAACTTTTGGTGTATATTTAAATTAAAAAAGGAGAACCAGATTGATATCCTAAAATCTCATCATCCATCATTCTTTGCAAAAAGACCTCTTCCCAGAGACAGCTGGCAGGCTGACTGCCTTCCCTCCAAAAATAAGCAGTGTGGGTGAGTTTGTACATAATCTTTTGGCCTGGTGCTGATACACAACCAAAGACGTCTGTAACTTTTGGAGTGTGACTGGTGTCACATTGAGTGAAAAATGAGACCTTGTGGTGAGCTGAGAACCCTCTGTGACCCAGAGTTGGTCTGTGAATAAAGCCAGCAGCATTGCTTCCTTCCCCTGCACGGGGGCTGGCCCCCCACAACTCCTGGCCATGCTCCTCCTCCTGCAACCCTGAGCCCATGACTCATTAAACCCATGAGAACTTCAAATATCTGGGTCAGACCTTCCCAAAGAGCAGGAGGGTGAGCCTGGCATGAAACCGTAGTTCTGCTGAGTGTCTTGGGTGGTGGCAGCAGCAATTCATCCCTACATAAAATTCTGTTGAGAAATATTAATGTGTTTTTAATGAAAAACATGGTCCAGCTTTGAAAAGGAGACTGATTTGTTTTATTGTCACTCCCTATTGACACTGTCCCACTGGGAAAGCTGCTGGAATTCTGCACCTCTGCCCATCCAGCACACAAGCTCTACCTGCTTCACAGGGATGAGGTGTTTGAACAGGTTTTTTTGCATTTTCAGATGAAAAAAAAGCCTTAATCAGTGTAACGTATTTCCTAAAAGAAGAAGAAAATAGATGCGAGTCATGCTTTCAGGCACATATCTACTTAAATGTTTTGCCAGCGTACATCAGCTACAATCATCATGGTGATTTCCTCAAGATTGAAAAAAAGGAGAGGAGGGAAGAACAGGCACTCCTGACTGTGCCTGAATTTTAAAAATGGTGTCATTTTTTTGGCTTTGTCATTATTTTCATTTCCCTCTTCTCCCTCTCCCCAAGAAATTATTAAATCATTAAAGTGATTTAAAAAATAGCGAAGCAGATGTCTGGCCTGTTTGATCTCAAGCCTGAATATGGAAGAAAAAGGAGTCAAGACTCTGATTATGGAAAAAAAAAATGTAGAAGAGAGGAAAAAAATTCTAACAGGAAAGTCATGAAGGAGATTTGGCTTTGATCTCCACACTGCACTGGCTTCGCTGGGTGGGGGGCTCTGCTGAGCAAAGCTGGGCTGCTGAGTGGCTGTTTCACAGGCTCACAGGGGCAACACTTTACACCATCTGTTCAAAGGCAAACAAGTCACTCTGAGTGAGATTTCCATCCTTTGGCTATGAGAAAACAAGCAAAATACATATTTGATGTTTGCAGAATGAAGCTAGACCTCAAATCATGGATGCTGTTTTGACTTCCACACAGCTAACCTCCTTCAGCTGCAGGAGACTGATTAACAGGCTGCAGCCTCAGTTTGCTTAATCATTTCAGTTCCTTATTTGGATACCCTCCTGTTTGCCTGCTGCAGGGAATCCAGAGGATAGGAAACAACCATTAGAAATCAGAGCACTGACAGCAAAGAAGGTTTGCAGGCATGCAAAGCTAACCTGCTCACGCTGCTCCTGGTGATTTTCAACAGTAGAAAGTATGCTGGGAACAACAAGGGATCATTTGTCATGGACTCACTGCTAACAGAGTCTCTAGGTGTGTTGGACAGAGATTGAAATTTCAGCCACTTACATTTTCACCAGGTCTCCATTGGTCCTTTGCCTCTGAGGATTTAAATCAGTCTCTGAAGCCTGCTTGAATTGCTTTCTGTCTTGAAGGAAAATTATAAAATTATGAAGATGGCCTGAGAGCAGGACATATTACTCAAATCCATCCAGAATTTGGCAGGTCTGATAAAAATATAAGTGGTACCATGTGGTTTGCAAGTTCCTCCAACTTCACAGCTCCACCAACACACTCCAGCCCTTTCCACACCCAGACAGAAACAGGGCAGAAACTGTCTCCTAGACCTGATTTTTTTTGTCTGAGAAGCAGTCATAATCAGACGAGACTCCAGTGAAAATAGTCCAGTCCTGCTTACCACACCTACTCCTTCCTGAGCTTTGGGTTTTACCTGCTGCTTGCACAGCCCCTCTCGGAGAGTCCATCTCAGATGTTTCAGAAGGAGAAAGAAGCCCTACAAAATGTGGAGGTGGGGAAATCTATGGACTCAAGCTGTAAGGCATCAATCTTCGTATGTCTTCCAGGCATATTTTAGGATTCAGCATCTTAAAGTCTACATGGCTGAAAACAACAGAGTCCTTCTTTTTGTCAGTGCAGCTCCAGGAGACAGAAGAGGCTGCTGTGATGTCTCAGGCACCAACACCCAATGCAACTGTTTTCTGCCAGCAAATCCTTTGTGGGTGGTGACTGTAGACTAAAGAGCTGCAGGTGTCTGTATCCATGTAGGGCTCCTAGTGAGAAATTCTTCTTCTCAAACATTTGTGTGGAGCCAGTTTCCAGGAGATGGTGTTGGGGGAGAGTGATCGTCCTGCAGGATCCATGTTATCCAAACTTTTTCTGCCCTTCAGGTGTTGACTGCAAACAGCTTCTCACCAGCCATGGCTGCCTCTTTGCCTGTTGGAATATTTGCCAATGGCAGTTTGAATAAGAGCAGACCAGTCCTGGCAATCTGCTGCTTGGAATATACCAGGCATCTCATTTTCCAACTGGAAAAATCTTTTACCTTAGCCCTGCTGATGAAAATTAATTGAAGACACATGTTCACAAGAGCCAGAGGACATCTGTGTAAGCATTCAGTAAGAAGATCAAGACTAACTCACACCAAGAAGTCATGTGCTTAACCAGCATCACCTGTCCTGCTGACTGTAGACATGCAGGAGGTGGCCTCAGGTTGCCAGGACACCCAGTTTTCCTGTTAGCCACACAGGGAACTGCCCTGGCTGTCCCTGGGTATGTTTTCAGCCATCACCTCCACGGAGATGCAGCCACCCCAGAGCAGACAGTGGTGTTTGCTGAACGACACGAGCAGCCTCTGATCAGACAGGGAGCCCAGATCTGCTGGGACAGACAGTGGCATGAGCAGAATCCAACAGCAGGCAGTTAATACAGAAGATGAGCAAAGCAGGCAGTAATTGCAGCTACACAGAGCTGTATCAGCTGGGAGGTGTTTCCAGGGGCAGTGTGGGCTGTGGTGGTGACACCTGGCAGCCTGCTCCCTGTCTTTGGGCTGCCTGTCCCAGCCACGTGCCCTGAGAAGCTGGCTACAGCTGGGAGGGTCCTATGGCCCTGCATCAGCTGGGGAGTGCAGACACCCTCTGTGAGGTGCCAGCCATGGAAAGGGCCTTTCCAGAAGGTCAGAGCAGGGACAGATGGAAAATGGGCTTTATTTAGCTTGGAAAGCTTTCCATTTTGGCAGATCAAGCATAAAGGTGGGGTTCCCCCCGTGCCCTTTCCAAAACAAGGCAGCAAATAGAACAAAACTAAAATAGGAAAACCTCAATCACACCTGATCAAACAGAACATTTAACTCAATCTAAGAGAAAAGATTTGGTTTCCTTTTCATGTGTTTCACTTATGGTATTTTTTGGTTGGTTTGTTTTTTTTAAATTCTAAGCTCATGTATTAATTCAAAAATAGTAAATTCAACATCTCACAGTGGGACAGCAGATCAACCAACACAGTACACAGAACTTTCTCAATTCAAAGTAGGTGTGTTATATTATTTTTTTTACATTTATTCTCCATCTTTTTTTCCTCCCAGATTATCCGCTAAGTGTGATACTAATTCATAAACAGCCCCAGCCACTGAGAGCTTGGCCTTTCCACTGAACCAATGACCAACTGCTGATGTCAGCAGTGTTACTGCTGAGAAAAAGGACCTTCTGATATCTCACCAACATTTCTGAGACTGTCTGGGAAATTTGCTCACTGCCCTGCCTAAAGTAAGACCAAATTTTTAAAACCTGAAGGTTTTTTGGGCAGCTGAAGAGAATGTCCTAGGCTGTGAGGGTGGATGAACCAGCACTGATATACTGCTGCAGCCTTGGTCCTGCTGGTGGATGCTTCCTACAAAGGGACAGAGTAGGTAGAAAATATGGATTTTGCCTCATCAAGGCTCACCAGAGCTCATCTGGAGGCCTCCTTGAGCAGTCCAAGGGAGACCTGTCTACTTCGAGCTAGTTTGCACATGAAGTTAAAGCAAGTTAAGTCCAAGTGTCACAGTTGATCAAAGCACACAAACACAAGGCAGCATTACTCCAAGCTAAGAATTCACCCTGCTGTCAAGTGTCTCCTCAGCACCTCTCCCAGGCACTGTGATCTTTCTGTGGCTGACCAGCTGAGAGCCAGAGCATGGAGAGGATCCTCCACTGATGGTGCCCTTAACACACACCAATGAGCACAGGTGAGTCTAAAACTGGGGAAGGCTGGGAGGAAGCACTGGATCCCCCAGCCCTCCTTGCCCCTTGGGCAGCAGGAACAGCAATCCCTCCCCTTGCTGCTGTGGGGAACATGGGCTGCACAGACATGGCTGAAAAATGTGGTGAGTACTCATCCAAAAACCCAGTGCAGAACGAACTGCTTTAAAACCAAGATTTTAAGAAAATAGTTTCATTGTTTGAAAAGCTCCTAGTCCTGAAATAAGAATTATTGCTCAGTTGCTGTTAAAAAAAGCAGTAAAAGCATCAAATCCCAAATGTAGGCTTTATCCAACTATATTTCTATAGAAGATACCTCTCATTTTCCTGTCTGGTTTGATGCTGAAAACACCTGGTATTGCTCACTGACAGAAGTGCACCTCATGGGCCACCTCTCACTTCCAAGGAAAACAGCACTGGATACTCAGCCAGGAGCATCTTTGCACTACTGCCTCCTATGGATTTTGCCACTGGCTTTAAGGGTAGCAAGACCCAGCACAGCACCCCCAAGACAAGCATTTGGAAGCAGTTTGCTCCTCACTTGCTAAGGATTAAGAAGGAGAGGCGTTTAAAGCTGTGGGCTGGTGGGATAAGCTGGGGCTGCCTCTGGGGTGCAGGAGTGGCTGGAGACAGCCCCAGGGAGAGAACTTAGAGACAGCAGCACTGCCCCTGCCAGCAGTGTGTCCCACAGCATGACATTGTCCCCTTCTCCCAAGGGTTTGTACTCCAGCTTCGTCTTCAGAAGCCTCCTCAAATTGCAGGAGGCACCTTTGGGCCATGGGCAGCACAGCCCCTGCTTTGGAAAGAAAAACCCTTACACTGCTGGCTGGTGTAAGGCACGAGAGCCTGCATATCATGCTACAAAGCTGCTGCTTGAGGCCTGTTTAATACCCTTACATCAACAGCTTCCTCCTGGTTCTCACAGGCACAAGTGATGTAAACGCAGTCCAGCCCACAGCACAGGAGTGTGTTCTTGGCCAGAGCAGCTGCAAGTGGTCTCCCAAAGCACAGATAAAGCCTGAACCACTTGGACCTCATAGCTGGACCAAAGCCATGAGCAGCTTTGGGAAGTCCTCAGTATTGATGCTTGCAGCTGGGCCAAAAGTATCCTGGCAGCAGTGTGCTCCTGGCCCTGGCCCAAGCAGCACCTTCCCCAGGTGGGTCCAAGGGGCCTGGGATGACATCTCTGCTGTGCTTTGATGGGGTGTCTGGGGCCACATCACAGGCTGCACAGGAAGAAGTGCTCAGGCCTGCCAGGGTGACTTCTCCCCTCCACACTGCAGGCCTCCCTTTGGGACTGCAGAGTGAAAACCAGTTCCATCCATCCATCTGCTTCTGCTCCTTCCTCACATGCTAGCAGCCACTCTGCTGTTCGAGGTGGCATCTGAGCCTGCTTCAGAGCTGAAGCAGAGGCATATGAAGGCTGAGTTATGGAGAGACTCCTGACAGGCTGGCAGCAGTCTCAGTGAGTCACTAACTTGTGATTTCCTCTGTGGTGGTTTTCCAGCACAGCTGCTCCCGGCTGCAGCACATGGCGAGCGCTGGCAGAGTGAGCACCGTGTCATTTCTCAGAAGGCTGGGCTATGTGGGCAACCTGTGCATTGCTCATGCAGATCCCCACAACAAACTCTAGTAATTGCCTCAGAGGATAACAGGCCATAAATCTGGGCAGCTGCACATGTGAGGCACGCATGGTCTGGCTCCTGGAATCAAAGCGCGTGTGTTTTTGCTGTTTGCAGTGGCTGAATGTGTTTCTCATTCTGGATTCCCCTTTTCAGAGGAAACTCCCTCCATCCCCCTCACTTCTCTCATCCTCTTTACAAGAGGACCTCAGGCACTCTGGAAACACGGGAGAGGTTTACACCACTCCTGTGAGACATCTCACAACTTCTTCGTGCCATTTGACACATGAGGAAGCTGCACACGGTAATTTTTTACACAGAGCTTGCAGGAGATGTTGAATGAAGCAAATGATAATTTTCTGGCTTCCTGGCCCTGTATTTTTTTCTCCAGGTTTAAAATCATAGCATTTTTGTTGTCCACAAATTTGATTGTGAAACACCCAGACTGCTTGGGTTACAAGCTTATTTGCAAACCTGAAACTTAGTTCTAGGGTCACAGACCTGTTTTGTGCAAACTCAGGGCTAAGGTTTAAGTGAAAGAAGAAAGAAATCTTTTTCCTCACAACCCCATGGAGAAAAAAAAAAATGAAATTTAAAGAGGCTTTGTCAAACAAAACCTAACCTGGCCAGCCCAGGAGCCCCACACAAAGGGGCATTGTGCTCTGCTTAAGAAACAGCAAGTCCAGTCTGTCAAGACTGTGTCCTGTACTGCCAGTGCTCAAGAAAGTTGGACTCAGGTAGCCAAATAACTTGATGACTTCATGTCTGAGAGCTGGGTAAAGAGTATCTTCCTGCCTCCTTTCCCTTCCCACTTATTTACAGGAGGGACTCTGCAGGACAGATCAGACTCAAACACAGCTGATAGGAGCAAGAGGGGACAGAGTCAGGGCAGGAGGGTCCAGCACAAACCCAGCCAGCGGGACTGATCAGCAGTGGAACTGCAGCACAGGACCTGCTCACCCACAGGAGTGGCCAACTATGAACATGGGGAGCAAGAGCAAGCAGAAAAAAAAGCATGGTCGTTGAGATCAGCAACTGGAAGCACAAATGTGCTGGGATGGCTCTGCCCTGTGGCACTGCAATACACTGTAGTGCCACAGGAGCCATCCTGGGGGTGGCACTTGGAGGTGTCCAGCTGCTCCTGGGGCATGGGCAGAGCAGGGTGTGTGCAGAGGGGAACTGAGTGCCACTGCCTGGACTGTCCCTCACAGCTGCTCAGGGAATACTGCCTGTGCTCTCTGGAGGATGCCACCCTTATTTCTCCAGGACTGCTGGGGTTTCCTGGCTTGACATGCTACTTCGTGGCCCTCTCTCCTCAACATTTAGCAGTGCACTCTCATATATTTAATTTGCTGCCTGGGAGTAGAGGGCACTAGAGCTCCAACAAAACCCTGAGCAGGTATCTTAGCAGGGGTTTGCACTTCAGTGCCACAGTAAGGAGCCCTAGGAATGGACTCTGCCCCTTGGAACTGAATCAGTGCCTGTTCCCATCTGACAGTGAAACCAACCCCATGCAAACAAGAGCAGCAGCTCAGATCCCTGTGCAGCATGTGTGCATATCACCTGTATGGCATTCAGAGACTTTTACGAGCATCCTGGGAACCTGCAGTATTCAAAGGGCTGCCAGCATCAAGATTTCTGTCCAGCCCACTGCAAAGATCTTCGAGCAAAACAAGTGACCTCCCAGAGCTGCATGTTACACGTGGCCTGGTCTCCCCCTGATGTGCTGTTTTCCCGTAATATACCTGAGACTTCAAGCCATGCTTTAAATAAAACAGCTGTTCTGACCACTTACAAGAAGGCAGGGAATGCAGCCACACTTTTCCAGCCATGGAAACCACATTAAAAGCTCTACAGGCAACTTTCCCCAGCATTCCCACTCTCCTTCATACAGGCTAATCCCAAGAAAAGCTTGGCCAGAAAAAGATTTGCAGAGCTGCATGTCATAAATCCAGGGTTTCACTAACATTTGCCAAAGGGTTTTCCCTCTTCTAGGAGGGTGTCTAAATCATCCTTGATGTGAAGTTAGGGAAAAAAAACCACCAGGTCTCTATAGTCAACAGTATTTCTTTTCTGTTTCTTCCTGATGAAACTGTTGGATTTCCAAATCCCTCAGAGGCGGAGCCTTCCTATCCCTTACTTCTCATTCTTTCTGATATTCTTCCCTTTTGTTCTCAGCTTTTGTTTTGCATTTTACTGCTGTCAAGCACAGCAGAAACACTGTTTCATTTTCAGCTCTAATTACCTCTCTGGTGTCGATACAAGACTGTTGATACAGTCTGGTTTGTAGCCTGTGAAAAGTTCCCTAGAACACAGCAGGATGAAACCTGCAGGTCATAGAGGAACAATTTTAGCTGTCTAAACAGCTAAGCAGAAAACAAAGCCTTTTCTACCAGGTTTCAGGAAAAAGCTACAGTTTTAACAGGGAATTCCATCTCCATAGGTGACTTTATAGGTAATTTAAAAAATATAGAAAAATAAGCACTTCCTGCCTAGAGATCCCTGAAATTGAAAAGCACTCCCACGACAAGCATTGCTTTTTCAACTGAGCTAACATTGTGCTATGGAAGTGAAAATGGAGGATGGCTTCTTGGATGGGGGACGTTTAACAGGACTAAGGTTTGGGGCTGCAACAAAACCTGCTGAGAGGTTCCTGTCTCATAGCTCAGGTGGGTTGGCTACATGAGACAGACCTGTGATGCCAAAGTAACCTCCAGAAGTTTTGGGAGAAAGGACTGGGAGCACATACAGGCTAGATATGGACTTTCTGGGCTTGACAGTTAGGGCACAAGCCACCCATTCAACCGAGCAGCAGCATGGCTTGAGGAGAGGGGCTTGATCCCTGGGGGTTTTTCCCATGGCCTTGGAGGACCCTGGGATTTCCTCCCAGGAAATGGAGTGCAGAATGGGGGGTGGCTGTCAAACTTTTGCTGTGTCCTGGCCCACACCCTGGCCATTCCCACAGCCATTTGCAACTTTTATAAAGGACTTGCATGGGCTTTGTAACCTTAGGGACTTCATTTCCTACTGCACAACAGGTGAGAAGGATGAGTTCTGTTCAGCAGCTGGTCTGGCCAGGGATGTGGGGCACACTGAGAATGGGGAGCTGCAGGCTGCTGTGCCCTGCCAGGTACCAGTCACCTCTCCCATGTCAGTCTCTTTGCCACCTGTGCAAAAAACCCATAATCCACGTGGAGAAAAACATCATTTGCTACCTTAATAAGGCCATTACCAAACGGTTTATTTACTTCCTTATCCACTCCTTGCTTTCTCCCTTGCTTTTGGACTTCATGGGTAATTTTTCTCTCTCTGGATTAAAAAGATTTGTTTTTCTGGTAGATGCAGTAAAATTGCATTTTGTTACCACTCTATTATCTGAACTTCCTATTTGCCATTAAGCCTGTTCTTCACTTTTAATGGCTGCTCCTTTCTCTGCTCACAACAGGATGGATGAGGAGTATGGCCATATCCTGAATGACCAGAGACCTTCCTCTCAGAGTTGTTCCAGAACAGGGGCTCATCAGTAGCTGTCACACTGTGATTGCTGCTCTATGTTGGCTCATTTACCCCCTCTTGCCCCTTTCCCACAGCAGTGCTCTTGTCATATCATCTCTAGTAACAGAACCAGGGCTAAAACTCTTCTTTTTTTGCCCCAAACTAGTATTGCACAAAGCTGATTTCATGTTTGGAGGCAAAACTCGTACTCTTCTCTTTCTATTTAAGCTCAGCTGTGAGAAAAAGCTGTAGAAAGTGGGAATGTGTGTGACATGGGAAAGTGTGACAGCAGTCAGAGTTATGTCCCCTGCAGCAAACCTGGCTCCAGTGTGGTCTCAAGCAGTGCTCAGCCCCCTGCAGTGAGCTGCTCTGCCAGGGCTGGCTTAAAGGATAGACCAAGCAGGCGTCTACCCACCCCCAGGAAAAGCCTGGGCTGCTAAAAAGCAAGCTTGCTGAAGTAAAAATATTTATTCTCAATTTCCTGTTAAATTTGGCAGGAACAATGAATTTTTTCTTGTAGTATTTTATTAGGAGATAGGGATTTAATGGGAAAACCCAGCAAAACAGAATCTGCCTCCCCAGGAAACTGGGTAACTCCAGGGCAACATTTCTCTCTCACAGCTTTAACAAGGACACATCCCTCAGCTTTACCCTTGGACACTGTGGAGAAACCTCTGATCCGGTGGCTGGAGGCACAACTTCACAGCCTGAGGGACCTTAGCAACAAGCCCCTCAAAAATACCTTGAGGAATGGCATTTAGGGAAATTAACTGCCTCTGGCAAGAGCAGCTGCAGCAGTAAGGTCACCACGTAAGCCCACTCGCCTGGCACTACCCTGGTCTTTCCAAGCGAGTCAGACTCACAGCCAAGCTTTCAGACAGCAGCCTAAATGCAATCCTCAAATGGCCCCTGGCTTGCAGCAGGCTGTGAGGGCAAAACACAGTGGCTTCTCTTCTAGTTGGAAAAAAAAGTTAGAGAGAAATACCTTCATGTTGCTTTGACAAAATTGGTAAGTTATTTCTTTTCCGTACTTTCCTTTAATGCACCAGCATAAAGTTAAAAGAGGAGTGTGCATCAGTGACCTGAATGTGACAAGAGACACTAGGGACCTCCCCACTTTGGGTTGGTTTTAAACCTAGTGCTTTGTATGAAATATTACAGTGTGATTCATCATAGAGTCAATTAGGCTTTAATCCAGCTGCAGATTTATCCACTCAATGGTTAAGCCTGTCCTCGTTGCTAATGACCTCCTAATAAGACAGGTACTGGTGTTTTGTTCCAATTTAGAACATTTAAGTCCTATCTCAAGCTATTTACATGAAGTGAAGGTTGGTTTGTAACACAGGGAAGCAATATAAAGCTATCAGCATTCACTTTGCATTGGGCAGTGTGAAAACTGTCACAATTACCATGCCACCACCTTGCAGGATGGATGGGTCAGAGGAGCAGACATTCCATGTACCCCCCAAAATACAGGCCATCTCAGAAAAGCTTTTGATAGCTCCCTGCCATCTCGTTTCACCCAAGCACTTCACCTTCCCCAAACTTTTCTCCTCAGAGTCTTTTCTCTTAGGAGCATAGGATTGCTTGCAGTAGGAGAGGGCAGTGAGCTGGAGGCTCTGTATCTCCAGAGACACCCACGACTCAGTCCTGGATCAGTCGCCACCCACAGAGGTTTATCTCCATTTTCTATTTGGAGCCTCTCGTTAAAGTCAATCATTTTTCTGCTGCCCTGAGAATGATCTCAGAGGCTCTCCTCTCACCTCCCCTTCTGCTCATCCCTAACACAGAAGATTCTGGATTGTAGCCAAGGAAAGAAAGCTCCCCTCCCCACAAGACCTCCCTATCTCAGAGCACCCCATCTCCCTCAGGGGCAGCAAGCCAGCCTGCTTCCCCTCCCCCTGCCCCAACACCTTTTGTGGCCAGTACAGCAGGAACTCACCCTTCTCAGGTGAGATCAACCACTCTTAGTGAAACACACCCATGGGCCTTATTTTCCAATTTTGCAATTTTATTTTCCGATTTTCCCTCCTTGTGGTTTAAACACAGCTGTTCACACCAGGCACAGCTGAAGGCCAGTGAGATCTGCACATCTTGGCCCAACACCAAGTGAGCCCAGAGCACTGCATGTCTGTGAACAGTCACCATGCAGGAGCTCACCCTGCTCACACTCTTTCTGCACCAGGGGCAAGCTCCTTACTGCCCTCCTCAAAGACTGACCCCTTTTAGTTCAGCGTGCAGAGGATGAATGCACTGACTACAGAGCCCTTTTTGCAAGCAGCTGTATGAATACTGTGGATCCCGTAGGAAATTTGGGGAGCACTAGCAGACACACAGCATGGGGGGAGAAAAGGGACTTGCATGGAACCAGGATTCACTTGGGAAATGCACACCCATCCCTCTGGCAACTCAGGGGATGCTAAATAAAAGCTCGCTCTGTTACCAGGAAAGCAGCTGGCTTGTGCACAAGGGAGGAAATCCTGCTGCTACCTGGGAGCACTGTCCACTGGGGAAAGCAGTCAGGGCTTTGTGCACAGCAGGGGAGACCATCAGTGGGCTCTCTCCTGAATTTCTAGCTGGCATGGCCTGAGCCAACATAACCCCGTTCCACAGAGCAGCGTCTCTGTGGGTAGGCTTGCAAGGTCAGGCTGTGCCACCCCTTTCTGGTGGCACTCCTGCCCCTGGGGCCTGGCTCCAGAGAGGCTGTCTGTGCCCCAGGGTGCCACTGCCATGCAGTCAGGGAGGAATTTTTCACCTTTACTTGGTTTGCTGGAAACCAATTGTGAATACAATGGAAAGTTTCATGCTGTGCAAAAAGCTCCTTCCCATAAAGCAAACATCTACAGATGGAAAGTTTTCATTCTGTCTAATGCCAGAGCTGGGAAAGCAGGGCTGCACAGCCACACCAGGAAGGAAAACCCTGCAAATTACTGTGCCCAGGATGCAAGGGAGACAAGACAGGGAAGCAAGTGTGGTGGACAGAGACCACCCTGTGAAAGTCCCATTTACATTTGTCACCCAGTCCACCCCAGTGTGCAGTCCAAAGGGCAGGTCTTGGTCTGTGTGACCTGCATGGGCTGATAACGTGGTGCCTCCATGTGAAAGGATCCCCCCTTTTCAACTTCATCGATTTTGTGTATTTAATGGCTTCAAAGACGTTTGTGCTAACGGGCTGACTCTTACCTGGCCAACAAGATAACCATCAGTGTGCACCAAAGCCTGCAGCAAAGTCAATATTGACCGAGCTGCCCTGGCTGCATCCTGCCTGGCCAGGACTCCCAGGTGTGCAGCAAGGTTCTCCTCCAAAAACTGCTCAGGTGGGGACCAGAGGAGATTAAAACCAGGAGCCACAGAGCGTGTTAGGCAGGAACAGTGAGAGCAATGTGGGGTTTCACAGATCTCCAGGCACAAGCAGCTCTGTTGGCTACCAACAAATAGGAAAAGCTGTGCATGCAAATCACTGTCAGACAAATGTATGCATTATTGGTTTTAATAATCAGACACAAATGGAGACAGCCATCGAGTAATTATTCCCATATTACAAGAAAACACACATAAGCCCTGGGACATGACAACTCTGCTGATGGAAAGGATCTGTAGCTTTCCTTTCTGCCTCATGCTATTTTTCACTTGATTCTCTATCCCAAACACATGTTCATGTTCTGAGTGCTCTGAGGCTTTCTATGCAGAACTGTCAGGCAGAAGGGCCATCCTTGGGGTGCAGACAGTCCCACTGCAGCCATTATCAGCCCTCAACACAAACATCACGACTGGCTGTGGTTCCCCTCTCCCCAGACACTCACAGCACACTGCTCACAGGGTCCTGCAGCATGCTGGAAATACTCCCCCAGGGTCAGACATGAAACAGGGAGAGGCAGGAGGCCAGATGCACCCCAGCTCTCCCAGAGGCATATTGTGTGGTGCAGGGGTCTCGTGCATGGAAAGGAAAGACAATATCGGGTGGTTTAAGCGAAGGATCAAGCACTGCAAACAGCAAACTTCCAAAAAGGCAGCTGCTACAAATATTTTGCAAGTGGCTTCTGCACTGAAACAGCACTTGAACAGTCCTGAATGATAAATGTTGAAAGGAAAAGTCAGTTCAAAGAGAAACACTGGTCCTCCCACAGGAAAAAACCCTTGGAGGGAAAGAGAGATAAAGATCATAAACAATTAAAGAGCAATGGTTATTGAGTATATTACCCCTGTGATTAGAGCTGCTGAATCTGCTTATCAGGAATGGGATGGGTGCAATGAATACTGCATAGCCAGAAGCACCCAAATTGTTGATGAATTCTGAAGGGCTCTGTCAAAACAGAGCTTGTCTACAAATGGAAATTCTAGTGTCCCTAGCACTACTGACTGCTCCAAACAGGAAACCTGTAGTGTGAATTTCATGGTAAACATCTATCTCCAGCATTTAGCTCTGCCCTTCAGAGTTAACACAGGAGAAGAGAATTTGTTCAGCCAGAGCCTTTTCTGCGTCCACAACAGAGAACAGGATTTGTGATGAGATCTGTTTTTAGGCTGGACTGAATGGTTAACCAGTCTGATTAATAAATGCCAGAAGGAGGAAATAACAGGCAAGTTAAACAGAAGAGAAAAATGTCCCCCTACGTGGCTAGATAGCAAAAGTTTACAAGAATTCTGTGTCTTGTGGATAATTCTCCCCAGCTCTTACTTAACATTGTTTTAGAAGACATGATTGCAGCATCTCTGGAGTACAGAGGTGGTGGGATTTTCCATGTCAGCATGTTCCTGGAGGTTCTCAGCCATTTCCTTCTCTCTTCTCACTTCCTGGAGGAAACCAAAGATGGGACACATGCCAGCTGGAAGGAGTCCTTACTTCAGCAGCATTATCTGATGAAGGATGGTCGGTCATAAAACATTTCTTTTGTTTCTTGGGAAAATATTATATTTTTGTCCATTTGCTGTTAAAATTTACGATTTTTAAAAAATAAAAATTATTTCACAACTTCTCATAGGAAGGACTTGCTATTTTTCCAGCTGTGGAAAACAGAGACACTCAAGGACTTGTCTGGGTTTGTAAGGAGCTGAAGAGCTGTGTGCTGCAGACAAGAGAGGTGATTCTGGGTATACACCAAAAAAAAAAAAAAAAATCCCAAACCAACCAAAATGGTGGAACATCCAGTGGTTGGAGGTTTGGGAGAAGCTTTTAAAGGCTGTGATCCACACTAACCCATCTGCTACCCTTATGTGAGGATGTTTCTGAGTGTTTAGAAAGCAGACTCTCTGTTCTTCATGCTTGGGGACTGCGTTCCAGGGTGTCACACAGAGCCTGGCTGCAGTGAAGCCAACTGCAGGACTGTGCGGAGATGCAGGGAGAGTCAATGGTGCTGTAAAACTCTCTAGCTCAGATACCATCAGGGGCAGATGAAGGTCTCCTGGGCCATCTGTCCCATCATTATCTTGCATTTTGGGAGCTCCGGGCCACAGTGACAAGCCCAATAAAAGCAGCTCCCAATTTCAAGTGACCCAGTGTTTTCACACATGTGGCCATCAGAGCACTGCCTACAGCACAGACCTGTGGCACTGCTAATCAGGTTAAAGTCATGTAGGTATGTGGTGACTTAGTCCTTACACTTATAAACTGGCTCTCAATTTTGTTGCAAGGATCTCTGTGTAAAAAGCTGGAAAAGCAAGAGGATAACATGAAACTGAGCCTGTTCCTGCTAGAATTCCTGGTGAGTTTAGACTAGTGGGAATGTGAAAATATGCTCCATAAAATGGCAAAAAAGTCTGCTATTTCTAGAGATTTTTCTCCCCACACTGCCTGCTCCAGCCTCCTCTCCCAGGGCAGACTAACAGATGGCTTCTGGCTGATTCTACCCACTGGGCTGCTGAAACTGATGAACCGAAGGAAAGCCAGTGGGAAGTAATTCTGGGACTCTGTGGTCTATTTCTGCTACACAAAAGCCTATTGCTGCAGCTCCATCCTGAACACAAGCGCAGCATGCCCCATCCCTGCCTCCAGCAGCTGCCACGTGCTCTCCCCACACAGAGGATGAGGGCTGGCACTGGGGGGGACAGGCTCCTGGCTGGGACAGCCTCAATGAGCCTCTTGTCTCATTCAGCCTTGTGCTCAATTGCATCCTGGAGCTCTGGAACCCTCTGCTCATCCTGACACAAACCTGGGAATGAAAAAGATGACAAGGCACAGGAAATTTTTCTGTGTGAGCAGAAAGGATGTGGAGATTATTACTGTGCTCTTCCAGCTCAGAGTATTCTGCTACAAAGGATAGAAACTGTTTAAGAACAATTGTTTCCTGAGATCCCAAATATCTAACAAGAAACTCAACAGTAAAGTCAAAAAGGCAAAACTCAAGGTATTTACCTACACTGCCAACTGCTGCAGCACATGGAGAGCCAAAGCTGGGTGTCTAACAGGGAGATTGACACTGACCTTTAATGCTGCTGAAAAAAGTAAATAAGAAAGCTGCTGAATAATATGTTCAGTGATTTTTTTTCTTCAGGTATGTGAACAGCTATTAATTTATTTTTGTTTACCTATTAGAAATATTTCTGTATTCTGGTTGAGCCTCAGTTTGGAAGCAGTCTTTCAAGCTCAATGCAAACGTTTGATATTCAAAATTGGAGTAGTCTGGCTATGTTGGATTGGACATGTAAACCAGGTGTCATGATTTCTTTGGCCAAATGAATGAAAATTTTGGAAACACTTCAAATAGTCTTTTTTATAGGTTTCAAACTCACTTTAGATAAACATTTGCTAATGACTTCAAACTGACCATGCCAGTAAGCTCATTTGATAAAAAGGCAAAAGAAAATGCATACAAAAGGATTGCAAGTGCTGCAGTCAGTTCAAACACAGATCCAAGCAGACTGTGACACCAAGGAGAGCCCTGTCTGGCAGCACAAAAGTTCAGAGTGTCCTTTCAACAGCACTCGTCATTTCCTCAGCCTGCCATGGCTACAACGTGCTGAAATCTGCAGCAAGTCTGGGAGTCCCCCAGCTCTGGGCACTGTGCAGCTCTATCATCACAGGCTCTTATCTCTGGGGATGTACCAAGAAACACTGCAAATGCACAGGGCCTGCCACAGGAAGGTAGTCCTGCATCAGAGTGTGCTCATGAACTCATCTGTTCTTTCAAATAAATTAATCCAAAGTATTAGTCACTCTGCCAAAGGATTGATCTGCCCTGCTGCTGGGAGCACACACGTGCCTGGGGAGCACCAACTCCAGTCCTGCAGCAGGGCCTGGATGGCTCCTTGCAGGCTGCAGCACTTCCACATCATCCAGAAATGTTGCTGCCTGTAGCTATAAGCACTTTGCCTGGCTTTCATTTCGGTGCAAAGCACCCCCCTCACTAATGCCCTCACTGCACCCCTCAGTCCCATGGCTGAGCAGGACCTACATCAGAAATGAGCCAGGGGCTGCAGAGATACTCATACAGTGAATGAACACTTTATGTTTGCAGCCTAAAAATATATTTGTGCCAAAGTCCTTTTGAGGCTCTTTTCCATAAGCAGTGTTTGCTCCCCATTGCCTGGCTGCAAGGGAAGGTGGAGAAGCTCATGCAAACATGAGATGACAGGATCTACTACTCTCATGCAGTGCTGCAGCTCTTCCATAAACACCAAAAAAAAAACGCAGACAAATACAGAAACTTTCTGATGTCAGAAAATAAAGGAGCAAAGCCTCAAGAGCAATGAAAATCTGTAAAATCTGTGAATGAAAAGGCCTGTCCTCCTCAGAGCCTTCACCCTAAACTGCCCATGCCCTCTGCAACCCCTCAGTCCCCAGCCCTGGCAGCTGAGCACAGCACTGCCAGGGAGGACAGTCCTGCATAAGACAGGGGCTGTAGCCTGCCTCAGGCAGTCACCTTCATCCAAAAGGTGCTGCTCAGAGCCCAGACAGCTCTGTTCATCCAGCCCCTGACTGGCCCTCAGTGACACACAGGGCCAGACACACCAGGGAGAGGAGCTGTAGGTGCAGCAAAGGCCATATTCACAATAAAACCTCCCAAGCGCACATTTTATCTCTCAGTCATAACATCAAGCTCCTTTCATTAGACACCTACTTTTTTATTTTCAGTCTATCTGTAAAAACATGATGTCTTTTTTTGTGACATGGTGGAAACGAAAGCACACAGAGCCTGGTATTTAAAGTGTAAGACATGTTGGTTTAATCCTGTCAGGACTTTAATGTAGATTATGTAGGGACAGGCAATGACCAGAGGGAGGGAGAGAGGTGTAAATAATCCAGAGGAGTGTGGACTTGTTGGCAGGGTGGATTTATGTCCTGTCTTAATAAAGTGTCCTTTCATCTCTGGAACCTGGGCTCAGAAGCCAGTCTAGACAGGAATTAATGGGGCTCCTTCTCCACTTACAGATCTCAAGGTTTCCCAACACTGAGAGCTCAATCAGCCATGGATACTGTTTTTTGCAATGAGCTTTTAAACACAAGTTCTGACCATTCACCGAAAAGGCTCTACTGCTAGGACAGGAGACAAATTAAACTCACTTTCTACAGCTTTTTTATGTGATTACCACCCTAAGATGAAGCCAAGCAATTGTGAGCCTGTTGTAAAGTGATGGAGTAGGGCAAGCCAGGAAGATATTAGTGTGCAAAGGTATGGATGGGGAGTTGGTTCTGCCTGGAAACCATGCCCAGGAGCATGAGTTACTCAGGGCAATAAAGCACTAGGGCCTGCAGATGCTGAGTTGTGTAAAGTCTCCTGTGGTGAAGGAAAATTGTTGACTTCTTTTCTGCTTGCAGTAAACCTTCCCCTCTGTTTATTTGTCTCCCTTAGGGGTCCAAAAGAGTAGGTGGGGATGGAGCATTCAAAAGCATTTCTGGTAAAGGATCTGGGATTTCACTGGAGTGTGTAGTCAAGAGAAGTAAAGAAAGCTGTGAGCAGAAATGTACATGTCCAGTGGGATTTAAAGCATTTAAAACAAAATTCTTTGGAGAAAGGTTTGTTATGGATTATAATTTATTGAACTCTTTAATTGCTTTTCCTGGCAAAAGGTCACATCTTAATCTCCCATCTCCAGCTATGGACAAGGACCCCCAGATGCAGAGAGATTCAGCTCCTAATTTTACATCTGTTTAATCTTCAACAACAGGAGACAGGGAGCAGCAGGATGCACTGCCAGCTATTAGGGAGCCCTTTTATTATGCAAAATTTGGATCTTGTCTAAGTACAAGGCCTCCAATGAGTAAAGACAGAGTCAGTTAAAGGAAAGGAATAGGAGAACAAAGTGGTCTCCAAAGGCACAGCAAGAGGTAAGAGCCCACTGTATGCAGTGATGGACAACGTGACAGGTTCTCTTCCCAGGGTATTCTACAGACATTTGGACAGTACAGACAGAAGTGGCCAAAGAACTTCCTTCTGGGAGCTCAATAGCTGCTGGCTAGGCAGAAGGACTGTAATTTGTAAACTCTTAAATTAAGATATACAAAAGTCACAGGCAATATGTAAGCAGTCCTCTGCATGATATTTTATTCTGTTTATATAGCTTAGCACTCAGAATGAAAAACAATGATGTCTCTTAGTGATAGTTGCCCTGGGCTGCCTGCACCATGCCGAGGGCAGCAGGAGCTCTCTCCTTCCTTCTCCTCTTCCCTGCAGGGTCAGTTTATTACAAAAGCTCACAGCTCTGCTCCATGAGGATCCCGTGCCTAGGGAAGGAAGGGTGGCAGAACCTTTGTGTTGGAGGAATGATGGCTCCAGGACCGTGGGTGATATGCCAGCTCCATTCATTAAATGTCAATTGCCCTCTTTGCCCCAACCCAGGAATCTCCTGGGACTGCCTCACAAAGCAGGAGCCACTGCCAGAGAACGTGACTGAAACGAGCTCCAGGCCAAAATGCAAGATAGCTCCTGGCCTGGTGAAAACCCAGGTTTCCTCCCTGTGCAAGAACCAGCAGTGAGACCCCGGGAGAGGAAGCACCCAGGCTCAGTTAGCTCACCTCAGGATTATACACCTTTTAGAAAAAGTGAAATGTCAAATAAAATCCCAAGGGGAACTCCTCAGCTACAGCAGGAAGCCATACAGGGGTTGGAAGTCAGGGTGTGGAAGAAGATCAAGGGCTGCTTTGTCATGCAGGGTTTTGCGCATTAGTGGAATTCATTAGCGGAGCCTGATAATAAAGAGCAGCAATAAAGTGCATCAGACCACCCTGTGCCTCCAGAGCTGTGCTGAGCCAGGCTGTGGCAGGGCTCAGCTTCGGGCTCTCCGAGCTCATATCTCAATCTGCAGCCAGAGCACAGCAGCAGTCAGGGAAATCCAAACCAGACGCAGCCTCTCAGCCTCAAGCAGAGCTAATATCAACCAGTACAGCCCTGTTCTCCCAGCTGTGTTCTCCCAAGCCCCTCGCCTGGGCCAGCCAGACTAAATTGGAGCACAAAGCAATGCAGGCAGTGAAGGCATGTGCAGAGAGAACTTTTCCCCTCGCTGCTTCAGTCCCAAACATGTGTCATCTCCATGAAGGCAGGCTGTGCTCCCTTCTGCCAGGTCCCACTCTACAGACAATTTATAAGCTGGCACAGACTCTTCTGAGATTGTATCGTGGATGCCCTGGTGTGTTTTGGGCTCTGTGCTGGCCAGCTTTTGGCTCACAGTTTCAATCTTGCCCAGGGGGGTGTTGCAGTGTGGAAAGAACAGAGCCAGGGTGGCAAGAGAGCTCTGTGAAACAGAGGAGAAATCCCTCATTATACACCCCCTCCTGAAAGCTCACATGACAGTCTAAAACTTCCCACTCCCTGTTAGGTAAGGAAAACACAGAGAAGTGGATGGGAGGTGGATGGCATTTCATGTGTTGGGGCAGCTGTGCCCAGTGCCCTGTGGGTGGCACAACCAACCACGCTGTGTGCAGCTGATGAGGGTCTGGCTGCTGCCCCCACAGCATCTCAGTGCCCTGCAGCCCCTTCCATCCTCTCAGGAAAACTTGATGTCAGTAAAGGACCAGCCTGCAAGGTCTGTATTCCCAACTCTTTTGGCATATGCATCTCTTCTCTGCTGGGCAAGTGAAGGTGTCAGGGACAAGACCTGAGGCTCTTTTTCCCAGCACCATCTCTGCAGTGGTTGAGCCCCGTGACTGCCATTAGCAGTGCATGCACACAAGGCAGCCTTTCCCCTGTCAGTGCCATGGGAAGCTGTCACCTGGAACTCCAGCATCACTGACACCTGTCCCCATCTGCCCCCACTGCCTGCAGCTCTGCCACTGCCTGGGCACAGGCCTGAGGAGGGGCAGGAGGGGCTGGGCTGGGCTTTCAAAGGAGCGGTTTGGGTTTATGGCCCCCCAGATTGCACGAGCAATTTGCACAACTGAGCAAGATGCCGCCCATTGTGGACCAAAAGGGACTGAGCTCTTCCTCCCACCTGCACTGTCCCCTCAAGTGTCTTGCAGATGCTAATGAGCTGTGGGGGAGGCTGCCTCCAGACTCAGGGATGCCTGCAGTGAATTTTCCTGGCTTCCTTAGCTCTGACAAGCATTCATCAAGCAAAACTCAGAGCTGTGTCCACTGTGGCTGCAGATGTTTGGACCCCAGCTCCTGTGTTGGATCCAGCACTGCTGGGCTCTTGGTGTACTTGTAGGGAGGACAAGAAAAAACAGGGAGTGAGGAAATGTGAAGACATCTAAAAACTGTGAGCTGGATTGTATGGACTCTACACTGTAATGAGACAAACATGGTCTGTGCCCTGGGAGTAAATCTAGCCCAGCAGAGCTGGCTGCTCTTGTCTAGGTTGGTCAGGATCAGAAGTGAGAGGAGCTGTAAAAGCCATGATGCTCCATAAACCATGCACACTCACAGCCCTCTACCCTATAAAGGTAAAGGGACCTGGGAGCAGAGGGGTCCCATGTCCACTTTCTTAAGTCTCCCTTAACATTCGGCGCTTCAGTCCCATTGTGAACTGCCCACCCACCTTTGAGGACAGTCACCACTGACTCTCACTTTCAGTCAAATGAAAGCTGTCAGAGTGTGCCAGTGAGGGATGGGTGCTCTCTGGAGGTCTCTTCGAGGCTCCACAAAGTGCCATTCCAGTGCTGGCCTGCTGCCTTGAGCACAGCATAATGACAAGGGAGAATCCCAGCTCAGGGGAAGGGGATTTTGGTTATCTTGATAGGGAGAGACATGGGAGACCAATGCTTGAAAAAGGAGTGGGGAGCAATGGATCCACAGTCAGTGAGCAGCAGTGGAACCTCCCCAGATGGACCTGCATTCAGCCAGTGACAATTGAATCTTTGGTCCCAAAGGAACAACTATTTCAGAAGTTTGAACAAAAGTGAGCCGAAAATTGTCGTTAATCACTGACCCCTGTGATGCTGAAAGTGCTGCATTAGGGAGGAGGTGTGCACATGAAACAAAAGCCTACGATTCCATTCCAACAGTGATTAAATTGACAGAGGTTGTGTCCTGCAATGCAGCATTATGGAAGACAAGGCAAACAAGATTAACCCACACTGACAAGGCATTTATCCATGGCTAAGAAGAGACCCACGCCACAGCATCTCTGTCCCACAAGTTTACACCAGCCCACAAGAGTCTAATCCCTCATGGCCTGTCAAGCTATTAGGCAAATCTCTGGCTCTCATTTGCCTAATCCAATAGCTCCCAGCTTCATAAGAAAGACCTCCTAGGGGGCCTTAACAACCATGTTTGTTAGGCCTTATATAAGTAAACAAAGCTCCTAAAGCTGAACAGCTTCCTCTTCCATATGGGATCTCTACACTCACTTAACCTGGAGATAAATCCAACCACACTCAGGGAAGGAGGATATGTTTATAACAGGTTGAGTTCTGCCTCCACAATAAGCAGCATCTGAAGGATTTTGCCATCACTAGCTCTACACTTCACACTCATTGCAGAGTTGCCAGGTGCCCTCGTATCATCAAGGATTTCTTGCATAGCCAGTGAGGTCACAGTGCCCATTCCCTGTTCTGCCAGCTTCAGGAGGAATAAGCAGTGTTAAAGCATCCTTTCAAGACTAAGATGTTTTGTGTCCATGTGTGAACATCACCAGGAGACCAAACACTTTCATGGGTTTGTACACCTGAATCTACAAATGCTTTATTTGAAACCCTCTAAATCTAACTTTTCTGAATCCTACCACTGGCAGGGATACTCTGACATTAAACAGGGTGCAGGTATTCACTAGTACTTGAATTTGAGGCCACCACCACCTCTGCTCTAGAGATACACACCTCCCAGGTGCTTTAGCCAAAGATCCAAACTGTCTCCAAGCTCTGTCGATCTCCTGGGGCTGAGAGCTACTCTTATTTCTGACACATCATTAACGATGTCCTTGATAATGTGGTTTGCTCCACAGACAGAAGAATCTTTAGGGAGAGTTCAGGCAGACGAATCGTTACTCAAGGCTTGGCTGCCTACTTGTGTTAGCCAGGCTTCTGGGGATTTGGAAACTAAACTGAACATAACACAAACAGGTTTCCTAAGGGGCCTTCCCATACAGCTCAGGTGAGGTTGGGGTCAGGAAGCCATAATCCCATTTTCTGCCACTCTCTCCACAAAGTGCATTTGCGAAGGCAGAGCTGAGAGAGCACATTTTAAGGAGAAACACATGGCCAGCAACAGAGGTCCAGTGAACAGGAGCACTAGGACAAACACCTCAATGGAAGAAAACCCAAGGGCTGTTACCGACAGTTCTCCACTGCCTGCCCCAACCTTAGACACTTTGTGATGTTGTGGAAGCAGCAGAAGAGCTTTGTGGAGAGGCATCCTGAAGATGCAGGATGAACCTTTGTCATGATGTCAGGACTATCCTTCTCCACCTTCGCTCTTCCACCAGATGCATGACAATTTCAAGAGATAGGGCAAGAAAAATGGGCATTTTCACTTTAAAATAGAAAAAGGCTTCAAGATGCATTTTGGTCATTTGAACTGGCAGCCTCTGCACTTGACCAGTCTCCAGGGATGCAAGTATGAAATATTACGTGTTTTCCATCCGTCTGGAGTGGAGTTCCCTCAGAGACTGGTGATGAGTAGGGACCTGATCTGGAACTGTAAATCCTTCACAACCACCAGCTGAGAAGCTGTTCAGGTTAGGTCTCATTTATATGCAGAGCAGTTCAGCCATCAGTAAAGATCTCTAATGATGCAAATCAGTCGTGTGTCATCCTAGCAATGAAAGTCAAGGGAGCCCTTACTTGCTTGAATCTAGCACATTTCAGCAAAAGTGCCATTTAGTAAAAGAAAGGGGATTTTTACTGCAGGGTATGGCCCACACCCTCAGTCACTTTCCAGCTGAGATCACAGCTAAATCGCTTATCTTTACATTTTCATACAAATCTGATTATCCTTGAACAGCTAATTGTTTCGTAAGTGCCACTTGGAAGCTATCCATTTCCAACACAAGTAAAGAAATTGCACTATAAAACTGTCTACCTTTGCCATGAGTCACTTTAGCACATCAGATGAATATTTGGCACTCTTCACTTTTTCAGATTAACTCGCATATTTATTTTGGAAGGAAAAAAATGGGCTGCTTTAATTCCTTCCCATCAGAATTCCTCATATTTGCTTAACTTATTGAAACTTTTTTAATAGACCTTACAGTATGTATGTTATATAGTGACTGCTGATGGAGGAGACATTCACCTCTCCTTTCATGTAAAGAAAAAGCTGAAAAATGTCTATGAGAGCATTTGATATTTCACTAAGACAGTCAGTAAACCCTGCAGATTATGTCACCTGCCATGAAGAAGGGTTTCATCCCTTTGGCTGAGGCCATGGAAACATCCAGCAGGGGCTTAAATTCAGTGTCTTCTGGATGGAGTATGTGTTTCTCTTTCAAGGAAAAATTCTAGCAGGTTACAATTAAATTTCTTAAAGATCCATTCTGAGCTAGGCTGGGAAAACCCCTGAGAAAGAAAAGAGAGTTCTGGGCTTCAGAAAGCAAGATTTCCTCGGTCTCATGAAAAAGTAGTTCTATACCTTTGCAAAATGATATTGCTTAGCCTGAGCAAAAGAATTCCATGTGTTGTCCCATGAGACATACATAAGCTAAAGTCCAAAAGACCAACTGAATTTAGCTCAGCATCAGTTAATTACACAGTTTATTAACATCTTTGGACTACTATCAAAAACAAAAAAAGTAATGCACTTCTAGGTGGGCCTGATCTAAATGTCATATTCAGGAGCTGAAACAAAGAGTTCCGACATCTGAAATGAAAAGTTTTGCATTTTGCCAACTAGAATACTGCAGGTGAAGAGACTGCAGGAAAAAGAAACAACAAAAGTCATGGGCATCTCCCAGAGTGCCATCAGAGATCCAGGACAAGGGATGTGTCTCTGTGCTATGTATTCTTGGTGAAGTCACTTATCCCAGTCTGCAAAATGTGGCATTAATTAATTAATTAATTATCCAGGGAAGAAATTACAGAGCAATATAAACAAGTGGCATATCATTACAAGAAAGGCTTGTATCAAAGCCTAGTATTTCTGTAAATGTAGGCAAAATAGATCTATACAGTGACCTAAGCAAAGACTTAAAAGCTATAGGAAATCAGAGGTACTTCATGCAGGCAGGAGCCTTCCATCCTAACAGACTCTGCCTCTGCAGGGACCTACATTCCCTCCATTCCTATAAACTGAGGGCTCTGGGTGCTCCTCCCTCCCTAGACTGAAGCCTAAAATTGTCAATTAGGGAAACAAATGTGGGTACTGGATATCTTTTTGTGAGTGTCGGTTCAACAATCACTTTATTACAAGTAATTTTAGTATTGAATATAGTGCAATTTCAGTAATTTAGCAAAGTACAATGATGGATTGAAGTGCCTGGTGATAGACGTTTATTTCACCTTCTGAAACACAATTATTATGCACTTTACTCAATAATAGTATCTTGTTCCAACTAAAATACAGGTTGTGTAATTCTTTAAGCTATGGAATCATAGCAATTAGAGAGGGAAATGGCTGATTAGGTCGGTGATTCCAGGTTCTTGCCAGCCCATGATTGTTCCCTGCCCTGTATCAGCCAGAGTGTTCCCCAAACTCCCTTCTTTTATATGCTTTAGTGATGATGATATCTATCAAAAAAAAAGAAAAATAAAAGGAAAAAGGAAAGGAAAAAAAAGGAAAGGAAGGGAATGGAAGGTTTCAGGAAGGGAAGGTTTCGGAAAGGAAAGGAAAGGAAAGGAAAGGAAAGGAAAGGAAAGGAAAGGAAAGGAAAGGAAAGGAAAGGAAAGGAAAGGAAAGGAAAGGAAAGGAAAGGAAAGGAAACGAAAGAAAAGGAAAGGAAAGACTTCAGCCACAGTTGAAAGATTCAGCCTTTTACTGCAGAAAATTCTGAATTTTCACAGAGGGAAGGGTCTGAGAGATTTTTACCTTCTTCAGCTTTCAGCCATAATGCTCCTCAATGACCTTTTCCCATGGAAGCAGCTCTGCAGAAAAATTTCTCAGTTTCCCATCTAAGTTAAAAGTATAAGTCTTGCTTTTCAGTCTGAAATTCCTTTTATTACTTTTTGCCTAATCACAGCCCAATATTTAGCATTTGCTAAAACAGAAATTGAAAAAAAAAATGAGCCTGACTGAAATTTTACTCAAGAAAAGCCACCATTCCTGACCTAAACTGGCAGAAGGGTGGTTGGGGGATGTGGTTTCAACTGGTCTTTTTAGAAACTTCACCTGCCCAAGCCATCTCACTGCTTGAAGACCTGTCAAATGCTGGGTATCCCTCACCACATCCCAGCACAGGGGAACCAAGCAGACACTCAGAACCTCACATTTTATTATATGTACAGACATAACCTGCTGGAATGTCCTATGGAAACAGCACTTGTGGTGCTGGCTTTGTGCCTTCTCTACATCTATCCATGGGTACTATCCTTAAAAGCAGGTGCAACCTATGGAAACAGCACATCTTAAATAAACAAAAGAGAACTTCTTGAGAAAGCAGGCTTTCAACGTGAACTCATGGGAACAGGTGGGCGGAAAAATCTGTGCTGTGGAGTTGTGCTCCTCCAAACACTGAAGAGACAGACCAGCAGGGAGCTGCACGTGCAGCTGACACCCCAGTGGGGTGGCCACCCCTAACAAGGGTGGCCCAGCTGTGGATGGGCCAGTGAGGCTTTGCCAGGCTTGGCAGGGCCAGCAGTGCCCTCAGGGTTTGCCATGCAGCTGGCACCAGCAGAGGACACCATGCTCAGACACAGAATATCACAGGCTCTCCTATCACAGATAAGCTCAACTGATGATTAAAAAGGAAAGGAATGTGTGATTCTCCCAGACAACTCAACCAAGCAAGCAGAGCCACAGCTTCTCTCATCCATCCATAAGCCCAGTCCTCACTCCATCATCCAGCTCAGGAAGCAGCTTTAGCTACATGCTATTGGAGTAAACAGACATCTCCTGGGGTAAAACACTTCCTGTGCAAGCTGGTATTAAACTCAGTCTCATGATGTCCTTTTCCCTTGTATCTCACCAGCTCCCTGAGCCTTCCTGCCTGGTTATTGTCCATTAAAGTTATCCTGTAACTGAGTTGCACACAGGGACATGAGTACAAGGATGCACTGGTACAACTGACCCAAAATTAAGCACCAAACTACTTCTGTTGAATTTCAGGTTTTCTGAGGCTTTAGCCACAGAGCAAATGCCTGTGAATCTGGAGACTGGGGGAAAAAAATTCCCCTGGTGCAACTGTCGGGTGCCATTCAACTCCAGCCATGAAATCACAACATTTACTTTGTAGGGCCGTGCCTGTGTCTTGTCAGGGGCACAGCCTCTCACAGCACAGGAACAGGCTCTGTTCCCAGCTCAACCACAGACTTCCCGCATCTGTCTGGGAAAAAATCACTGAGAAGCACATCTGAAAAAATGTTACACACTCAGCTCCAGACATTTGATCTAACACCTGGCCTAGCTCTCAGCAGCACTGGACACTGCAAACACTGTTGGCCTCAACTGGGGCACTTGTAAAATCCAGACCTGATGGATGCAATGGGGATGGAGGGAACATCTGCTTCTTCCCTGCACTACACAGACTTCACACTAAGGTACCTTTTCAACGGAGCTGTGTATAAGTGAAACTAGTTAAACCAGCGAACAGTTGCTCTTTGTTCTGCACACATGCCAGAAATTAAAAGCTCTCACAGTTTGGCACCAAGAAGACAGAGACCCAAAGCTAGTGACTGTGTTTGGAAACAGGAGACATAAACTCTTTTAGTTCTGTTTTCCCATGTGTAAACAGAGGATGCCAATTCCTGCCTGGTACTTAGGACTCCCAGGCATTTGGAAAGCACTGAGAGCATCCCACAGACGGCATAAAAAGCTGCTTGCAATACTTCTGTTTTTAAAAAGTTAGTGAGGTGCTGGTTGGACACTAGTAATGTTTGCTGTGTCAGGCACAAAAGATACTGTTGCTCATGCTATAAAACAAATTACTGTTGAGTATGCTGAATACAGGGGCTGCTTTTTGACATTTCGTCTGGTGCATTATATCCTGTCCTGGACAAAGAATGAGTGTGTGGATGTAGTAGAAAATTGGAGAGAGCTGTAAAAGAAGAGAAATACAAAGTTTCAAAAGCATTTCTCAGCCTTGCAGGATTATTTTGCACGTAGCTCTCCCTGTGGAAGTTTTGAGGAGGAATTTGCCCCTGACAGTGTTTGCATTTGACAATGCATTGCTGGGGCAGCACACCTGTGCTGCACAAGCACTACATACAGCAGAGCTGAGCATGCTGCTCTGCAGTGAGAAAGGAGCACAGGACCTCATGCTCCAGCAGGTATCCATGGTCTGGATGTGGCATCTCAGCTGAGGAGGCAGAGTATGCTGGTTGTTCACTGCCCTGATGTCAGTCCTGATGCCAGGATTTTGCTGGTGTCCCAGGAGCTGTGTCTTCCACTGCAAGAGACCTGGGGATGGGTTTGATGGGTGATGTTTGCTGCTGTGGGGAGAAGAGCGATCTCAGACCTCCTCCTGCGTGAAGGTAATCTCAGGCAGCCAGGGTGCTGCAGGCAAGCAAGGGTGCCTGTGGCTCCCCATCTCCTCAGGGGAGATGGATCATGTCAGGCAGTACATGGCCCTCACTGTCACACTCCACCACGTCTGCTGGGACATGCCATGGCCAAGGATCACTCCTCATCAGGGCTTTTTCAAATAAGCAAAAAAAAAAAAAAGTGAAATGTCAAATAAAATAGAGTACGGTAAGAAAAGAGGCATCTTGTGTTCCTCTTATCTCCTTTATTCCCAGGAGTCTCTGATGCCTTAAAAGAGTGGCAACCTTTCTGAAAGCAAATCTTTTTGATAAATGATGCAGTTATTTATTTTGCAGAAAGCTGAAATATGTCATGATGCCGTTTTCAAAGTAACACAGCATCTAACAAAGAGAATCATTGGCGATTTACTGCATGACACTCCATTTGTCTTAGAGGAAGAAAGACCTTGTTTGAACCTCTCAGGATTTGAACCTGTAATTCCACCAAACCAAAGGCTTTGAAACCTGAAGTTCAGCAGTTTTGTCTCTGAAGATAAAGCTAGGTTTTCCTGTTCCCCATGAATCACCACAACCCTGCAGGCTGCTGTGGAACACGAATTGCCCACTACACAAGAAATACCAGCATCCATACATCCCGTCAGTGAGAGATGACCAGCACAGCTGTGCAGCCATCCATGCCACCAACAGCTCCTGCTGGTGCTCTCAGGCTGGATGTTGAGGATAAGAGAATGAGATCTGGCACGTGGGATGCCTGCTGTCTCTCAGTGCTGCACACTTCCGAGTCACTCCACTGTTTGTGCTCACTTCAGCTTCTCCCAAGGCATCTGATGAGCAAACAGGCATTTTCCTTGTCTAAACTCCCAGCTTTCCCTCATGCTGCCCCTGCTAGGGTATGCTTTAATGACACAGCATGAGAAATACATGTGCATCCAGAAGCAACTGCAGGGGCCACCAGTGCTCTCACATTGCAAGATTTTAAGCAGAAAATGACAAACTTGCAGCTGATCTGGAAGTCATGCTTAACCTAAATCCCCTCTGCTGACCCCAGGACCCTGGCATTTGTTCTACAGTTGAAAATGCAAATGCAAACAGACAAATGCAATCTTTACAGCTTGGATCAGCACTTGCCTCCTCCGGGAAGCCTGACCCCATTGCTCTGACTTGGTTCTGATGCAACAGCCAGCCATTGCACCAGCAAGGACCTCAGAGGCAGCCCAGGGCTACACTATCATTACAGATAAACACCCTGAATTGCTCAATAGATCCTGTGATGGTCCGAGGTGGAAGGACTGTGCTTTCGTATTCTGCTCTGCTGACTATCACACCCATGATCAGCAAACCCACACTGACCCTAGAGGGCTGCGGTCCCTTGGGGCATGGCAGCCATCCCTGAGGGAGTGTCCCTGAGCCAGGCTGTGTGCAGACATCCTCATGCTGCCAGGAAGGGCTGGCTCTGAACACCCAGCTACTCCCCCAGCTACTGGCAGTACTGAATTGTGGCAGCGAGCTGAGCACAGAAAAGCACTGGGGTTTCCAAGGAGAGAAGCATGCAGCTTCTTGGTGACAGCATTTTCCCCAAGCGTTACCCAAATCTGCAATGAGTTGTAACAGGCTCATCATAAATTTGCACTGCCAAACTCTCCCTGAAAGAATCTCTCCTGACACCCAGGAGGGAAGAACTCCCTCCCCAGAGAGCAGGGGAAGGAGGTAGATGAGGTGGGTAATCAGACACTCCTTCACTGTCTCTTCTCTCTGTCGTGTGCTCCAAGCAGCCTGCCATGGGCACATTTTTGGAGGTCGGACACCTTGGGAGGATGGCTGCTCACCAGGCAGGCTGTGGGAGCTGAGCTCTCTGCCCAAGGCAAGGCCAGGAGGAAGGAGAGGCCGTCTCCTGCCCTGGGTGATAGACCCCCAGTTTTTCCCCAGCTCCTTTGGAGAGCAGCTCAGCTGTACCACCTGTGCTGTGATTCACAGGCCTCCCTGTAAGCTCAGAAAACCCATGTTCCACCCCCAGGGAGAAGTGCTGTCCTCACACACAATTAGAGAGGAATTGCCTTCATCCTGCATGTAGTTGTTTGGAAGATCACACACTCATACCACGGGCTGTGGAAGTGGGGAAGGGGGACCAGGCAGGTTGCATGAGGCTTTCCTGTACAAGAGAAGGAGGGGATCATGGTCAGAGCACAGGACAGGGAACTGGGACATCCAGGGTAGGATCTGTGCTGACAGACTGAGCAGCCTGGCAGGCCTGGTGACATCCCACATCTGTGTGAGCCTGATCCTGCTTAGCTCAAAGCCTTTCTGCTGAGCTCTCCTGTGCTGTGCTGATGCTGTCACACTTGGCATAACGTGACTGTGGGGGGGATCAGCAAAACACAGCTCTGAGAAAGACTTATCTGTCCTACCAATTGCCTCAGTTTTTACCACCAAGCTGAAATGAAACATTTCCTGGTGTTCTGTTGTGGGGAAATGACATTTTTCTTCCCATTTTAGCGTCAAAAGCACAGGGATAACCAAAGAAACAGTTAATTCTCAGGAGGTTTTGGCTGGAAGAGGCAAAAAAGAAAAGTGGCAAGGACCAAGGGCAATAAGAGGGGATTCAGGCCAAGCAGGGCTCCCAGATACTCCAGGGAAGAGCATCCCAACCAGACCTGAACTGCAGTGTGGAAGCAGTTTGTAAAACAAAATCAACTGGCCCATGCACACATCTTGCCAGGCAGGTGCCAGCAGCATCACTCCCCTCTCTGTTAGCATCATCTGTCAAGCAGGAGATCAAAAATGTGAATGCCTGCATCTGCCAGCCCGTGAGCCTGGAGTCAGAGTCAGCTGCTGTGACATACCTGTGACATACCTGTGACATACCTGTGACATACCTGTGACATACCTGTGCCTGCCTGGCCCCAGCCCCCAGCAGTGCTGCCTGCAGCAGAGCCAAACCAGAGCACGCTGGTTACTGACAGGGCTTTAGAAGCAGGAAGAATTAGCAGAGAAGCTTTTGTGGCCTTGGATCTTAATGAGATTCTTTTCCAAAACAGCCCAGGGTCTCACTGCAGTTTCCAAGCAGAACAAGATCACCTGAGGACTTTGAAAGGGAAAGAAGAGGCACTTCATTAGGGCTACAAGAGCAGAGCTCGGCAGGACGGGAGAGCAGAGAGTTGAGCCTAGGCCACGCACATGGCAGGGCAGGGTTTTGCTCCATCTGTGGCAGGGACACCTGAGTATGCTGGATTCCAGGTTAAAGGAAGACACACTTTTGCATATTCTTCTATACACAAGTGAGATGCCACTTAAAGGTCACACTGAATCTGGCCTCTCTGTGATTCCCTAGGAGTAAAATCAGATTTGAGGCTATAATAATTTCAGAAAAAAATACCAGAATTTCTTTTTAGGCTTCACATAGCCTGGGATCTGGTTTTCAGGGCCTTTGCAGGGACATTCCATGCCACTTCCAAGGACTTGTTAAAAAATACCTCATACCAGCAGAGTTCTGTGGGATTTTTTCCTTGCAAGTCCTGCAGGCTACCATGGGGAAATTCACTAGCACGATTTCTCTAGGACTCTGACTCACATAGGAACTTTTATTACTGCTTTTAAATATTTGACTGCCTTTTGGCTGCTGGCAGAAAAGTTATAAAATATTTTACCAGACAAGGCCAGAAACTCTTTATAAAAACATCTTGGCCTGGCATAGAGCATATGTCTCTACTTATCTCTGTAGCATGTGCTCAAAGCTCTCACATGCCCCTGGCAGTGGAAGAAACTTTGGACCTTCATGTTTCTAGGCTGTGGATAAACAGAGCATCCAATGTCCTGTGCTGGTGTGAGTAAATAGAAAAAGTCCTGCTGCAATAGGCAAGATATATCAAATTTGCAGGACAAAGAGGATGAGGCCCTGGTACAAACTCTAGGTTATGGTTCACATGCATAAGAGCTCTTATTGTTGCAAGTAGTTATTGTCACTAGTGGTGACAATAGTGGGTGGCATTTTCATACTGTGTGATGTGTTGTTTCTTTGTTTGAAGCCCTTTCCTCTCCATCGTTGTTTTTACTCCCTTCATCTTCCTCGTGTAAATTAAGATGAAACATTGAAAATGTCCCACAAACCAGAGCAGAGATGGACTCTGTCCCAGTGCCGCATGGAAGAAAGCAGGAATAAAACCACAGCCTCTTTCTGTTTTCACAGCAGCAGTAAATCAGGATGTTCTGCTAAAGGGGCTGATCCACAGAAGAACTTGTGCTTGTATTTTGTTGCTCTACTCCCTGATTATTTTGTCGTGTGATACAATGATCAAAAGCAGTGGGTTATCACTAAAAGTGGCTGCTGCTTACCTGCTGAGATAGCTGGGCTTCAGGAAAGTAACAAACATTTCAATTGCACGGCATCCCTCCGTCGGCATCCTGTAGCTGACCACACCTGCGGCAAGGATAAACACAGTGGGTGAGCGGCAGGAGAGAGGATCTGCACGTCAGGGGCCGAGCAGACCGGGAGCAGCCCCATTGCTCCTGCACGGAGCAGCGGCGTGCCTCGACTGCCCCCACTGCACAGGGGTTACCCCTCCAAGGAGCAGCTCAGCCTTGCTGGGGAGTTCACGCCTGGATCCAGGCTGCTCCAGGCTCCTTCCCATGCTGGCAGCAGCGCTGGAGCGGAGCAGCTCGGAGCTAGCTCAGGGCTGTCCCTGCGGGATTCGCTAGAGGCAGAGCTCACACGTTTCGCTGCTGTCAGCGAGCCTGAACTCCGCCGCAACGCAGGGGAGCCTCTGACCTGCACCATTTCACTGCAGATTAACCTCAAATTCCACATTTCAGTGACTTCTGTCGGGGTGCAGATGACAGGGTCGGGCCCCGCCAGGCAGGAGGCGCAGAGTGAGGATTCCGAAAGGCTGACGGTGCCCTCCTGGGTGTGAGCCCTCCCTGCACCCCCTTTCCCCCCACACCTCCACGGCTCCATGCTCAGCCCCGCCGTGTGCTCTGAGCGCTCCCAGCAGCACCCCCGGGCCCCGGGCGAGCAGCCATGGCCCGAACGGGGGGAGCGGGCAGCGCTCGGTCCGCAGGCGCCGGGAGCAGCCCCGCGGGGCCCGGGCAGGGCCGAGCCCGCACTAGCGAGGGCCGCTGGTGCCCTCTGTTGTCAAAAGAACGCAAAGGAGCTGCCGGGAGCATGAGTGGGACGTGCCACCCGCGAGAGTGAAGGGTCCCGCTGCTTGGGCTGCGGGTGTCGGGACAGGGCTGAGCCCCGGGGACAGCCCGGACTTACCGCAGGGTGGGCTCGGTGGGCTCGCACCCACACAGGGCAGGAACGGCTGCAGCTCACTCACCTCTTCCACCCTCTGGCTGCATCAGCCAGGGGATCTCAGTGCAGCCCAGGATGCCTTCCTAAATAGTTAGGGATGAGTCTGAAACAGTCCATGGAAATCGCATCTAGGTTTCCCAACTAAATAGTACGTGTGCATTGGAATCTGCTTTTTCTTTAAAAGAAAAATGGAGTACAGCTTTGCGGTGGGTGACGGCTGATGGCTCAGTACATGCAGTGGCACCAAGGCATCCCTGCTGAGAGCAAGGTGCACCCTTGCCGCCCAGCTCAGGGAAGAGCTGCCAGTTCACACATCGCTTTTCTCGACACGACTTACCAGCATGTTCCAACACCAAGTGCTCTGAGCATTTCCCTGATTTGGGCACAGGATCACACCGAGTCCTTGCAGGGCTGCAAGTGCTGCTAGGAGTGACACAGTGACTTGTGATTTTCTTAGAGTCTTGGCCCAGAGACTCAAAGTATGGGCTCTGCAGGCTGTGGCCCCAAAAGACACATCTGATAACCCAGCCTGTAGTACAACTTTCCCCCATCCTCTGGAGGGGCAGCATGCCTCTCACCAGCTTCCAAGCAGCAGCAGAGCCCTCTGGGCATCACTTAAGCACAAGGTTTTGGGCTCTGGGATGCCAGGCTCAGTCCCAGATATAGCAGGGTGCTTACATTTCCTACTTACCCACTAACAGAAGCCCAGCCCTGCTGAACAGGCATCTGTGTGTCCTGCAGAGTCCTCAGGCTCACATGCATTTCAAGGCTTGCAGATGATATGATGATACAGCCACCACCTTAAAAATTAATATATGAAAACAGGGTCTTAACTGGAGCAGACAAATTTGACTCCATTCAGAGCAGAACAGACGTCATCAAGAAGTGGCTGGGTTCTGTGTCTGCAGCAATGGTCAGCTGTAATTTGTGTGCACATTTCAAGGCAGCAATAGTTAATTATTATTTTAATACTAATTTTCTTAGCACCTATCACAAAAAAAAAAACAACCCTCCTTATGGTCTGTACGTTTTTGTGCAACCAAGTCTTAGTATTAATTGTACTGGAGATGAAAGAAAAATTGCTATCTGATCAACTCAGTAGAAATTTTACTCTTTGTGAATTATCTCTGGAAAGATGCAGTTTCTCCATACATGCTTTTAAAAACAGCTGCAACAATTGCAACCTGTGGTTCCTGTTAACTCCTTGCTTATGTAGCAGCTCGGGAGTTTCAGATGTAGCAATTACACGCTGTATTTCTGCTGTTTGGGAATGGTTGTAAAGACATACAGGAAGTCTCTCCTAAAGAGTCGCACTGCTTCCTTCAAACGCCACAAACACACCTGCCTCCAGAGACCTCATTGTGAATATCTGTGGGAATTACAGGCTAAGAAGCGACAGCCACAGCTGGGGCAACTCACACAGCCCTGAGAATGAATATCAATCAAACACAGGGCAGTGCTGTGCCTTCAGCACAGATGACCCTCCCTAGAAGTCACAGCCTTCTCTGGGAGGGCAGCAGGACTGTGTTTTTCACCAAAGGAGAGTTTTTCACACAGGCAGTCTTAAACCTTGTGCTGTTGCTTGAGCAGTCAGTCACAGAGCAGAAATGCAAGGGCATGGAGTGATCTGTCCTGTTCTCTGGGCTCTCACAAGCACAGCTCAGAGCACACCTTGCACTTGCCATGCCAGCTGCCAGACCGGACCCCAGCCCTGCATGGTGCTCCCTGCAGACAGAGCCTCTCTGCGTGGGCAGCTCTGCTCACAGCGAAGGCAAGCGCTGCCAGCCTGTGCAGCCAGCCCTAAGGAGCTCCCAGATCAACACTGTTCTATTTAACAGTCCCATTTCCTTTTCCTGAATTTCTGGAAAGAGCGTGGCATACATCCAGGTTTTTCTCTCTAAAGTGCAGCCTACGTATGGAAATAAATACATTCAGAAAGGTATTGGCCACGCTAATTGACTGAACACCTCCAGCAGCCTCGAGATGCTCAGGGAGCAGAAAGAGGTGTGGAGCTTCACACCTTCTCCTGTAAGCACAGACAGTCTGTTTGCAGTGCCAGGAATGTTTGTTTGTGCATTGTCTCCCCCAGCTGCCTCTACAGCTCCGTATTGATCTGCTGCAGGCAGGGACTGCCAGGCCAGACGTGGCAGGGCTCCTGCACACAGAGGGATAACGAGCTTTAGGAAGGATTGATTTCATGACAAAACCCATGTAGGAGCACAGCACACACAGTGCTCTGCCTGCTGTAGACCACACAGATGTGCAGAACTCCTGGCAGTGGCCTCAATATTATTTAGACCAAGTAAATGCTAATATAATAAATAACAAGTAGCTTAAAGGCATTTTGAAGATGGGTCTGATCTTGTAACAAAGCCTTTGTGGACACCCCCATGCATTCGTGTGAACCAGGTAGGATCAGGCAAACTGTTACAAGGATCCTGTTGTGATGTTACAATAACATCTTTAGGATGTTTGTCGTTCCATCTGGATCCACATCCCCTGAAAGTGCATTGGAAAAGTTCCCTCCAAAGGGCTCATCCATTGCAATACTTTACAGCATGGAGATGACAGAGGAAAGCAAACCCCTGGCTAGAACAGTGCAAAGAAGCACCCGAGTTGCTCTTTCATGGCTGTCCAGTTCATTTGAACTTACGCAGTCTCAGGGAGTTTGGAACTGTTCAGCCTGAAAAAGAGACTTATCAATGTGTATAAATATCTGCAGGGAGGGTATAAAGGCACCAGAGCCAGGGTCTTCTCAGCAATGCTCAGAGAAAGGACAACAGGCAATGGCACAAACTGAAACACAGGTTCTACTTAAACAGAAGAAAATATGTATTTACTGTGAGACTGGCCATAAACCAAACAGTGACCAAAGGGAAGCCAAAAAAAAAAAGGAAGCTGGTAGTCACATCAAGCTGAGTGCTTTCACTTCTCAGACTGAAAAGGACAGCCAGGCTAAGCTATTGCTAAAAATATATTTTTTGGATGATAAACTTGAAAATTATATTTTAAAATTAATTTTTTAAAATCAATTTTAGTTAATGTTTTATTTTTAAAATATAGCCTTTGGTCATTATTCAGTTTGACCCTGTATTTCTCCAGGAAAGTAGGATTTATATCCAAACTCAGCATTTTTCTGGGCTTTTAGTTCAAAAGCTAAGCACAGTAAAACCAGGTATCTTGCCTCATTGCAGGTAGAGAAAAGCACAGATTTCTTGGCATTTTAATCACCCCATGAAGATCAATGGATGATTTTATGCTTTTTTTTGTGGAGAAAGACAGGACAGGGGAAAAAATCACATATATTGATTCCCAGGCATCAGTGAAATGAATAATAGGGTGAAACATCCTATGTAAGTTCTTTGCAGGTCTTGTGAAAGCTGCCTGCCGAGGAAATGTAGCTGTGCATGTAGGTTGTGATTATGCTAAAGAGGCACTAAATTAGTACATTACATGCCCCATTTAGCACTACTGTGCAAAATCTGAGAGTGCTAATACATTTTGTTTCTAGGGTCAAGAATCATTAAAGAATGGATTCATGGTCATTCATTAGCCAGGAAATTAAAGTTTGACAGCTGCTTTTCAGTTCTGATTTCTCTTAAATGGCAGTGTTATATTAGAAGCCTTTTTTTTTTTTTTAACCTTTGAGGCTGTAGGATGGACAGTGTCATCCCTAAAGCACAGTATCCCCAAGCCATCCAGCCTGACTTTCTTCCTAAGAGTGCTGTGTGGCTTTGGGGATTATTTACAGGAGCTGAAAATGCTGCTGTGTGCTATTGAGAGTGGTTTCTTGCTTAGCTATATGGTTGTAAATGATCCGGGGCTGGAGCTGTAACCCTGCTCGGTTTGCATTACAAAGGCATCCTACATTGTGCAAGCAGAAACAGGGCCCTGCAGTCCTCTGCAGGCCACCGGTCCCAGGAGGGCAAGTGGCAGGTGTCCGTGTGTGTTTGGAGAGGATGAACCTCTTCATTAAAACAAAGGGAGCAAGTAAACAACAGTGCTCTCAACTCCCGGCCGGGCTCACGGTAGCAGAAACTGTCCCTGGCCACTAAAGCAGGCACATAACGTGGGGAAAGTCCTCAGTAACCCCGACAGAATTCCTGGGATTAGGGTCTCCGTTCTGCAAAAGCCTCTGCACGTGAGGCAGCTCTGTGAGCTCAGTGGCACAGCTCACGTGAATGCACAGCACAGACACAAGTGTTTGCCAAATCCGGCTGGCCCAAGGGGCGTGCAGCCCAAGGGACAGATTAGCTGGCACTTGAGATGGCTTTGTGCCCTGCTCTGCATCAGTGCCCACTGCAAATTTATAGGCAGACGTTCCCCTTTGCTGTTTTCCAGCTTGCTCCTATAAAATTTATATCAGCAATAGGAAGGGTCTTGCTGGCTCCACACAACAGACATCCTAATGAGAGCCCTGCTTTGTGCCTCCACAGCATTGTTCTTCCTGACTTACCTAAAAGCATCTTTTACACTCCAGCCAACATCTAAGCATCCTCACTGTCCTATGGAGTTAACCCTGATTTTCCGTGTGAATGCCACTAGTTTTGTGCTCATCTTTCTGAAGAGCTAGTACCTCTCTGTAAAAAAGCAGCTCTGAAATGGCAGCTTTGTATGGGAGAAAAGGATAGAGCAAAAAAATATTATTCTGAGAAAACAAAACAAAACCAACCAAAAAACCAACCACCCCCTCATGGCTCCCCAAAAAACCCAGGCAGCCTGGAGCCTTCTATTGATCAGAGCCATGGGCTGCCTTTGATTAATAATCTCAGCATCAATACTGCAACTGATGTAATACTCAAATATGTTGCATTAAAAATGCCTACATCCAATTGGATTGATCTGGTTATTTGTACTACAGGAGACACTCAGTTCCAGTAAGAGGAATACTGATATGATCAACTGTATGGCTAAAGAGGAGAACTTCTAACAGTTATTTCACATTCCACTCACTACAAAACACAGTCCCTTCCAGGCAGGCCATCAAATAGCGCCAAAAAATTACAAAGTACATCTGAAAAACTAGGACACTTAAATAGCAGAAACAGACTAAATTCAATAATTTATTCATTAGAAATTATTTCCTCCCTTATAAATTGGTAAAATTGAAAGGCCATATTTTAATGATAAAGCATTTCTTAGTTCTAAAGATCCTGTGCTCTTTGATAAATTTATGCTGAATGCATTTCCCTCTCTCTGAAATGTTGCTATCCCCAGAGAGCAGAGCAGGAGCCATGGAACACTACCAGCCTGACTTCATATTTAAGTGCTTTACCCAGTCCTGCCTTGGAGGTCATCTGCACCAGAACAACCTGCCACTATCCTTGAGGATTATTCAAATGCCCTAATGTCCCTTGTTTTTACTGTGCTCCCAGCCCCAGGGTGATGTGATACTGAAGCTGGGCCTGAGCTCAGTCTGGTCAGAGGCAGCTCGGTGGAGATCCTGTCTCTGCATGATGTGATGCCAGGCTACCTTCAGTGCACACCTCAGAGCTTTCATGGCATGCAATGTTTCTTGGACCCATTAAATTATCTCCACAAAGTATAGCTGATGGTCTGCCATAACCTGTGACTCCAGGAGCTGCAGCCCTCCTGAGAACACACGAGTACCCATAAAATGCTCAAATAGCCAGACCCTCAAACTAAACCACAGAGAGCTGCTGACACTCAGCTTTGGTGCTGGCAGCCTAAATGGTGCTTTCTCAGTTCCAGCTCAAGTCCCTCTTGTACTGGCTGCTACAATCCCAACTGAGCAGAAATGGGGACCCAAATAGCCCTGTTGTGCTGGGACCAGGCTGCACAGGTCCACAGTCAGGTATAGCCATGTCATGCCCTTTCCTGTTCTGCTTTCTGCCACTGGCCCCATCACAGCCATCCCACTCCAACAGCATCTCTGGGCCATGCCTCAAAATGCTGGTAATTATTCTCTTGCCAGGCTGTGAAAAAACAACTCTAATTAGTGTTTTCTGGAGAAGCCCCTTCCCTGCCACCCTAGAAAAGATGCTGCAGGAGGCAGATGTGCAAGCACAAGGCAGTGGGGCAGAGAGGAGGGTGCTTTAAAATACTCCATGAGACTCCTGGGCCAAGCGTTATCTCCTGCTTCCTTTGAGAGCCTACAAGAGACGGCCTTCCCAAAGCAACCTCTGAGGTGGCCCGTTCAGCTTTTGTCTCTCTCAGCAAAAAAATTTCTGCCCCAGCGGCTCTGAACAAGGCTTCCATTAACTCCGTCCCCGTGAGGGCAGCACGTGGGACAAAAAGCCCAACACTGCGTCCCAGCCCTCAGACAAGCCTGGAAACAAATGTTGCAGGAATTTGTCAGAATAAAATCACCCGCTCGGTGTCACTGCATAAATTTACCTACCTCAGCGCCTATTCAGGGCCCTTCCAAAGGGGCAATATTAACAGAGAGAGAACGGACACCATCTCTATAGCAACACCAACCCAGAAAAGTTATGGTTTCCCCAGCAAAGGGAATCCCTGCTTTAGGCACACCAACAAGTCAAGGGGCTAGTCTTGATTTTAAAAACAATTCCCCTCCAACTTACTTTTGTTCCTTGCAATAAAACTTATTTAAGCAACAAGAGCACAGCAACCTGAGTGGAAGGAGAGCAAGCAGAGGGTGCCCAGCACAGAAGGGATGCAGCAGAGGGATGGTTTGAAGTGCTGCAACACAGACACCTGTCAACAACGTAAATCACCAGTCTGCTGCTGAGGGGAGAGCTTTCCTGGTTCTATTAAACTCACAGCAAATCCCAGGGTACAAAAGTTGTCTGATGTCACACCTGAAAACTAGGTGAAAAACATAGGTTGGAGTTCCAGTTTTCATCAAATTAATAATCACCAACTTCTCATTAAAAAAAAAGCTCTTGAAATTAAATAAAGTGCCTTTAAATTGTGGGCAAAAGAAAGGTGAGAAAGCAAAGAAAGCTGTTAGAGAGCATGAACTGGTGGAGAAAAGTGGGACTCATTGAAATGAGAGCTTGATCCTGCAGAGGATATTAAAGCCAATCTAGCCAAAGATCCTTTAGCTCTAAATCACAGAGCAGGTCTGCTCTATGTGGGGTAGAAATGAATGAGAATTTAGTTATGCCCCAAACTGGATGGAGCACAATGCCCCAGTTTGTGCATACAGAAATTTGAGCCTGAGAGCAGAGACTGGGTGACTAATGGGAACAAGCATGAGAAACAGTGTCATTTGGGGAAAATCAGCCCACGCAGGGTTATCCACTGCACAGCCAACAGCAGCTCCATCTGCATGCTTTTTATGCTTGTGGCATGATCCAGTCTTTAGCCTCTGGTAATGCTTTCCATGTTGGAAGACATTCCAAATGCTTGCAAGCTTGGGTCTGAGGTGATGAATTTCCAAATTTGACATGCAAGAAGCAGTTTTGGGAGGCAGGTGATCCAGCAGCATTGCAGACACTCTTACTTTGTGGTTCTTGACAATTTATGACATTCATCTGCATTAAAACCAAATGAGAAAGCTTGAAATAGCCCCACAATTATGCTGCAGAGAAGCCTTAGATGACCTTCCATTAACACCTGCTCTGCACTAAATGCTGAGCATCAATTCACACCAAGATGAAAACTGGGCTTGTAGCTGGGTTTAACAAGTGCTCAGCACCCCATGGCTACCCTGGCTGCAGATTTGTCCTCCTGCACACTAATATTTTAGTCAAGATATCCCAAATAATGGCAAAGGCTCAACAAGCTCTGCTGGTGGGGGCTTTGGGTGGAGAGCTGGAGGAAAGACCCAGAAGTGCATAGCTGAGCTGTGGCTTCACACGACTTTCTCCCATTGAAGTAAAGACTTCTAGATCTGGAACTATCATAACTTACTTGAGGCTAATCTGCCTGTCCAAACTCCAGCTGCAAAGTAAACTTGTGCAGCAGAAATACCACTGGAAAGATTAATGCTTAGCAAATGCATTAAGTGCTGGAAAGGCAGGAGCTAAGGCAATTCAGATAAATAAGGGGAAGCCTACTCCTAAGACACATTTGCACAGTTACATTTCAAGTATGCTTGCCAATAATAAGTACTGTAGAATGACTTCAACAAGCAGAAAAGATAAATTGCAATATATTTGCACCTGATGGTTTCACTGGGAACATCATGCAGAGGTGCCTCCCCTTCTCCATGGCTCCTTTCTCTCACAGATACACCAGATTCCTCCCTCTGCCTGCTTCTCCACCCTTCCCAGAGCTCTGGGTTTTCCCAGTTCCATAGTACTGGGCCCATCATCAGCAAGCTGATGTGCTCTTCAACATCTTCATAAATGACTTGGACACAGGACTGAAAGGGATACTGAGCAAGCTCACAGCCAATACAAAACTGGGAGGAGCTGTTGACTCCCCCAAAGGCAGGGAGCCCTGCAGAGAGACCTCAGCAAATCAGAGGGCTGGGCAGATGAAGTTCAACAGGGGAAAGTGACAGGTTCTGCATGGCACAGCCTGGGTGTACAGACAGACTGGGGAATGAGAGGCTGGAGAGCAGTGCCACAGAAAGGGACCTGGGGGTCCTGGTTGATGGAAAATTGAATGTGACTCAGCAGTGCCCTGGCAGCCAGGAGGGACATCCCTGTCCTGGGGGGCATCAGGGACAGCATCGCCAGCCAGGCAAGGGAGGGGATTGTCCCACTCTGCTCTGGGCTGGGGCAGCCTCACCTCCAGTGCTGAGGGCAGCTTTGGGCACCACAATGTAAGAAAGACATGAAACTATCAGAGAGTGTCCCAAGGAGGGCTATGAATGGTGAAGGGCCTTGAGGGGAAGCCGTGTGAGGAGCAGCTGAGGGCACTTGGTCTGTTCAGGCTGGAGGAGACTGAGGGGAGACCTCACTGCAGTTACAGCTTCCTGGTGAGGGGAAGAGGAGGGGCAGGCACTGATCTCTGCTCTGTGCTGACAGTGACAGGAGCACAGGGAGTGGCCTGAAGTTGTGTCAGGGGAGGTTTAGGTTGGATATTAGAAAAGGTTCTCCCCCCAGAGGGTGGTTGGGCACTGAACAGGCTCCCCAGGGAAGTGGTCACAGCACCAGCCTGGCAGAGCTCAAGAAGAGCTTGGGCAACACTCTGAGGCACATGGGTGATTCCTGGGGATGGTGCTGTGCAGGGCCAGGAGCTGGACTTGCTGATTCTTGTGGGTCCCTTCCAACTCAGCAGATTCTGTGATTCAGTGAAGATTCTTGCCTGGAGCTCTAGGATTCCCCAATGAGAGACAGTGGAACAGGTAAGAAAACACAGCAATAGAAAACCCCACTGCATGGCTCATAAGACTTCATATCCATGGACAATACACAATCACAGTTTATAACAGGAAACAGCCCTCTCCAGATACCTGCCAAAAGCTTTTAGAGACCAGTGCTGTTGCAAGAGAGGCTCCCTTCTTGGTCTCTTGTTTCTGCCCTGCCAGATTTACTGGATAACCTTCTCTGCAAAGTGATTCTCTCAGTCCCAATGGTAAGAAATATTTAGAGGCTGATGCTGCATGTGATAAACAGCACAACCCTTGGCAGCAGTAAACCAGACCCTTCTCTTCAGCTGTGACCACAGCTTCTCCTTGCTAAGCTCTTTATGTCATTAAGTGGCCCCACTGGGAACAGCAGAAAGCACAACCGGGAGCATTAATGAAGATCTACAGCATTACAAGGAAAAGCTCAATGAATCAATGCCTCGTGCCTTATTCCCATGGCTGTGACCTGTCCCCATTAGTAACAGGAGAGGGTTGGAAATGGGAGAGGTCTCCCCTTCTCTTTCTCCCTCGAGAGGTTTGCACTGCTCAGCACTGATAGATGCTTGCAGCCCACAGAGGTGACTTGTTGCCCTCATGCATCCCTTGTGTCAGTGCTCACAGCCACATGGGGCAGGCACCAGCAGCTGGGACCAGCACTGGCTCTGTCACACACTCTTGTGTCAGCTGGCGGCAGCTACGTTCACTGCAAAAGCAAACACTCACCTTCTCTTGTGACAAAAATGAGCACAGGGGCTCAAAAGTGCAACCAGCAGGAAATATGAGGCAGAAAGGGAGGATTAGGAGATTTTTAGGCTGCTTTAGGAAAACCCAAAAAGCATGCATAAGACAGCGGCTTGCTCAGAGAAACAGTTCTTATGTCCCGAAATGAAGATCTGAGGCACATGTTCAAAGTGTACCACAGGAGCCCAGGTGCATGGCCAGGGGATTAGGAAGGGGCTTTACACCTGCCCACATTCACTCACAGCTGGGTTCATGCTCTGATCAAATGGGTCAAGCAGCAGGGGGGATTGGGTGAGGGAAGGGGTCAGGGGGATGGAGCTTCGTGACCGTTGCAAAGTGATTAAGACAGACCCTGATCAGACGCAGCCACGAGCTGCTGTTCTCTGTGAATGCCACCAGCTTCTCTTGTCCAGGTCCCCTGCCCTGCTGCACAGCCCTGTGGAATGAGGAGTGCTTTAAGGGCTTCTGCACCCACAAGGACTTTCTGCAGGAACAGATCCATTCTGGGTCACACCACAGCAACGTACAGGTGTCTATCTGCAGGAATGAAAATTGGTGAAAAACTTGGAAACTTTTGTTTAATATTTCCTGTACAACCTTGGCAAATAAGCCAGTAACCCTGAATTGCCCAACTATATTAAATTCCATACTTAGAGTAACCCAGCCACAGGATAGGGAGATATATGCATGTACCTATCCATGGCACAAAAGCAGCTCCAAGGCTGTCTGCAGGGAGTTATTCTGCTACACAGACCCTGGTTTTCCCTTGTTGTTCTTAGTACCTAGCACTGTCTTCTTTGTCAAGAGTAGTAGCAAGGACTATATGAAATGAAATGAATTTTGCATTTCTTCACAAGGGATTTTTTTGTAGAGGCAGGAATCCTATTTCCAGCAACGGTAATATGAGAGCTCAATGTTCATGCAGGACAGCACTGAGAGCATACAGGCAGTAATAAGGCTTATATTGAGGGTAGATCAAAGGGTCTCTGGACTTCCAGAGCTTTCTAGCAGGCTTGGCAGGAATCTTTACAGTGCATTCAACATAGGTTTAGGACATTTGGGACACTGATAATAATGCTCATGCTGGTACCAATCAACCTCATCAACCTTTCCCTGAGACATGGCTTTCTTGCAAAAAGGATTAGCAGTAACAGTTATCTCTAGAAAGGAAGAAACAAAATTTTGGGTTTGCCTGAGATCCCTGTGAGTTTATCAGGAAGTCACAGCTATCCCCTTTTTGACCTGCTTTGCTCCTGATAGAAAAAAAAAAAGGGAGTTGGGTTCTGTGGCTGCCATGTGAGCCTGCTTGCCCCTCCCAGTAAGGTAAAAATTCATCTGTGAAAAGACTTCACACTTCCCCACCTTGCTGTAACTGAGGCATAAACCGTAGCTCCTGCCCTCTCCTAACCCTTCTCCACCTCACCAGCCCATCAGTGGCTCTTCTTTCTCTCTCCTTGGCCCTCATGGGTAACCAGCACCACAGAGTGAGCCTCGATAAGGCGGGATGTGCTCCTGCCACTTGACCCAGTGTCACTGACACAGGGGCCACAGAACAGGAGAGCTTTCCCCCCGTCACTGCCCGGTGACTTGCACAGGCAGGATCAGGGAGCTGCAGCTGGGGACTGGCTGATACCACAGAGACATTTATCCAAGTGTTGGTGATGGCCTTGTTCTGACCTTGCCACCGGGCAAAAGAACCTCAGGGATTTAAAATCTTAGAGAAGGTCAGCCAGACAGTAACTTTCCCCCAGACTGGAAAATCCTGGAAAGGACAGTGCAAAGCAACCCCTTCCAGCAGACAGCAGTTCCCAGTCCAAGAGGGCCACAACAAGAGAGGATATAGAAGGGACTTCATCTGTTTTGGCCTCTGTGCTGAAAAGCACAAGTAAAGAGCAGGTTAGCAACAGCTTATACCAAAATCTGCCCTGCACAGCACAACAGTGACCAGCAGCATTAGCAGAGGTTCCTCTGGCCTTCAGAAACACCTTTAGTCCAAAGTGCAATGCCGGGTCTGGGAGCCCAGCTCCAGCTCATGCTGCCTCATTGTCTTCTCAGCCTTGTTGAGTCTTTGTCTGCAGTGAGATGGTGAACTCTCAGGGGCAGTGACCATGACTCAGTTCACTGAGTGCCAGACAACTGCTGGAGCTCGGCTAATGATGAGACAACTCCCATGGGCCCATTGTCTTAAGTGGGAGTTTTGGCTAAGTGAAGACTTCAGGGATTTGCCCAATAATAAGTCAGTAATTCAGGATGCACTTAAAGACACGTTCAATGTGCCTTTGCAGCAACATCCTTGGGATGTGAGCATTTGTACTCCAGAGCACAACTGTGAGGAAGTCTAATATTAATTAGGAAGCAAACTCAAGGGCCCTGAATAAGCCCTTATAACAAAAGATCTTTTATTGAATAACTGTAGAGGAGTGCAATGCCAAAGTTTTCATGCCAAAGTAACAATAAATGGACTGCAATTAATGCCTTTAAGGCCAGTCTGTAAATTCAATCTTAGCTTAAACAAAACAAGGAGCTTCTAAAAACATCCTTTAAAAACAGTAAGAGGGTAAAAAGAATGAATATAAACTTAAATAAAATACACAGGTTGATTCAACCTGTTTCAGCTGATAAACGGCGTGGTACTTGTTCTGTGCCAAAGTGACACTTGACCTCTATATATCTTCTTAATGAAGTCAGCAGAGAAAGACACCCAGTGAGCCTTTGTAACACTGCAAGCAAGTTGCAAGCTGGGCTTCACTAATGGGAGCTGTCACTTGGTTTTTTCCAGGTCACAAACTAAGAAGAGCAATTAAATCAAATTGGAGGCTGTACAGATTGAAGCAAGCCTCAATAGACCAGGTACCTAAATCATTAAAGACATAGTTCTTTTCCATGATAAATTGTTGAGGAGAGCGAAACATGCTGCTGGTCATTAATCTAGGCTAATCAGCTTGAAAGCTAGGTTGTTTTATTTAGTAATTAACTGGTTATTTGAAAAAAATGATACATGGCCTATAGAGCTGCCATCCAGCAGATAATAATGCAGAGCAGTGGGGAATCTCTTGAGGGCAATTCATGCCTTTTCAATTATAGCCATTGGCAAACTCTGAAAAATGGCTCTAGGTTTGTATTGACACATAGTAAAGAAAAACACTCCAAGCAACATAGCAGGCATCTTGTGCGTGCTGGTAATTGCTGGCCTGCCCCTTGCAGACTGCATTAAAGCCAACCAAACATTTTGGAGGAATCCTTCTTCCCGTCTCTTGGATTTAGTGTTTGTCAGACCCTTCTGCTGGAACTGGGGGAAAAGAGCTGCTGCATGTCTATGACCAGCTCTGCAATAAAGGGGCCCCAGCCTTTGCAGGTAGGGGCTGCATCTCCCCACAGCAGTGCACAGTGACCAGGCTGGACTTCTCCAGAAGTGCTCCATGGCTCCTCAGTTGGCTGAGATAAAATACAGTCTAAGCAAGGAAGCTGAAGTTGAATGTCTGGAGATTCTGCTGAGCAGGGGCACCAGCTGATCAATCCTGCTGTCCCACCTGTTTACTGATGGGCAAAACACACAGGGCTGGCTGTGCTCCAGTGAGAAAGCATCTTTGCAGGAACACACTGTTCTTCTGAGAGGAGCCAGCCAGTCCCCCCTGCCATGGCAGTGAAAGGTCAGTGTCTCAGAGCCAGCCACAGCTATGACAAAGTTTTTTCACCCTCAGCCCTTCCACTCATTTTGCACAGGGGCACCCAGCACCTTTGCTCCAGCCATGGATGTATAAATAGTTTTCCTTTGGTGACCGAGACAGCAATTGTTATCATCAATAATTGCTATGAGGTGTCCACAAAAAGCCATTCAAATGCAGGGCTCATGTAAGTGAATCACATGTCCCCAGAATATTTTTTGTCCTTTGTTAAATGATATTGAATACATAGACAACAGCTCTGGCTCTAAAAGCTCCTAACCACGAGTTGCTGGGAGACCACACTGGAGTACCATGCACACTTGTCCTGTTTTTCACTCTACCCTGGGCATGTGCTGCTGGCTGAAGTTGGAGACAGGATACTGGGCTACCCTGACCAGTGATCTGATGCAGCAGGACTGCTCTGTTGTTAGATATGTTCTCTCCCTAAGATTCAGAGGGAAAGAAATGTGTGGCTGACACAGCAGCAGTAAGGATGTGGGCCGGATGGAGGGGCAGTACCCTTAGCAGGTGGGGAAGCACTGTGCAGATGGATGGGCTTGTTGCTCAGTCACTGTATCTAACCAACTGTACTTCAAAAAATATTTCTTCTTTTGAGAGTCTTTGATGGAGATTTCAGAGGCAGGAGGAGAAAAGAAAGAGCCTGATCAATGGGGCAGGAAGCAGCATCCACTGTGCAGAAGCAGCATCCACCATACACACAATGCTGGCAAATACAGGCCATGCAGGGTTATTAAACCTGGTTGTGGGGGTCAGGAGAGCCCCCAAGCCAGTAACATCCCACAGAGCAAGCAAAGCAAGTTCCAACCAGCTTAAAAAAGCACCCGCTAATGAAAAACTTTACCAGGAAAGCAGATCACATCAAGGCCACACAGAAGCCTCAGATCCTTTAAGCTGCACTTTGAAGACCAGTGGTGACAGACTGACAGATAAAGGCAAGGTCACAGGCCATCGAGACCCCCTCCAACACACCATGCAGCTGAGTTGGGAAAAAGAAGAAAAATCATTGTTGCTATTTGACTAAACATTATGAACTAAAAATAGCTGAATATCTCTGATTAGGAGAATTCCAAGGGCTTACAATCCTTGCCACTTGGGGTCCAATTTTCCTCTCTTTTATTATGGGCATTAGGTTTTGGACAATACCAGGGCTACAGAGGGCATATGTTAAGTTAGTCTAAGCCAGCACCACGCGAACCTTTGCACCCTGTAGGCTACTTTGCTGAATATTTCTGTCTCCAAATGATCTGTAAAGGTTGCAGCTTTTCTGGCAGCAGCCAGCACAGTTCCCATTAACATGTTTCACGAGTATAATTTTCAACAATATTAATAATTGTCCTCATAAAAGCCCATGAGAGGAACTTAATAGACTAGACTGTTTTATTTCCATGGAATTTCTGCTCTTTTAAAAGCTCTCCATGCCTGGAATTAATATTTTCTACTTTCAGGTCTCGACCAACTGTTTCCAGGCATAAACTTTCCTACTTCAAGTGGGCTAATGCCAAATGAAAAGCCAAGTGATCTAAAGTTCTGCCAGACCCTGCAAATTGGGTTAAAAAAGTCAGGGATGAAAGGGGCTGAACTGCCAGTCACCCTCAGATGACCAGGGTGGGACTTTGGGGAATCATTTGCTCTAAGAAAGGATTTTTTGACTGCACTGAAGACCTCATCAGCCTTTGGGAACGCTCACTGCAAGGCCTGTCCCACAAGGGATGGCAACCAGCCAGATATGGCCACACCAGTGTAAAACCACGATCCAGTTCCAGACCAGGACCTTGGGCCTGGGGTCAGGTAGTAGAGGAGCAGCAGCCAGGGTTGCTGAGCTCATGCTGAGCTCATTGCTTTGCATGTTTGGCTCATTCAGACACTCCTAGTTTCCATCAGCAAAGCAGGGTACCAATCTCTGCAGGCACAGAACACTGAGCATTGAAAAGAATTCTGGCTGAAGCTGGGAGAGTCTGCTTGGAAACCCAGCTTCAATACCTTTGCTTAGGCTAATAGGGAACAGAATAAATAACCTCCAAGTTCAACATCCAGTCATAATTAACACTCTGTGAAAACACATCCAATTCAAGACAACTCTTAATGCATCAGATAAAAGGCAGAATGAGATCTCAGGGCTTGAAACTACAACAGAAACTTAGTCAAAACAAGGTGGTGTTGTTTACCAGTGACTGTAATAAGCTTAGCAAACTTATTTAGTGACATGATCCATCACAGAAGATTGTTAAATCAGCCCTTGATCCTTCTTTATTGCAAGCCTCCTTCAGTCCAGCAGAAGTTTGGTGCAGTTGATCACAGTGACCCATTCTCGTCTTACCACCTAGAAATACCAAGGAGCACAAATTGAAACACTTGTAGCAAACTACTTACAAGCAGGTAATGGGTCTTACTCACTCCCTGACATCTCTAAATTACCTAAGACAATCTATTATAGGAAAATAAGGAAAAAATCTCAGCTGTAGAAATACTTTTCTTTATGAAATATTTACTTTGCCTAGAAAATCGCCTTGTAAAAACAAAAAATCAAGCAAGAAAAAGCACAAAAGCTGGGTCTGGCTCAAATATTTCATGCCAAGGATTGCTGAACTTCTTTGGTTTCCAGTGTAAGGGGAAACAAACAGCAGGAAAAACTTCATTTAAGTCAGTGGACCCCCACCCAAGCAATATCAAACAACCTTGAAAATCCAAGATTAATGTTGACAGAAAGAGACCAGATGATCATTGGTGTGCATTATACCTCAGAATCTCCTTTTGATAAGCCAACAACTCACCTTACCTCTGCATCTTGGACCTAACAGGTCTGTTTTCAGCTTTTTATAAATGAAACCCTGTTATCTTGAAAATGTTTACTTGAAATACTATACCTCTCACTACTTAACCTCATTGTCTTCATTATCACCCAAAGCCCTCAGTTTTGCATGGGGGTGTTTGACTGGGACAATCTTTTCTGAGTTAATCCTGCCTTGTTCCTCATTAGAGTAATTGCAAGCAAAGTTCACAGCACTGTCCCAGTCATGTCCGAGCAAAACATAACAAACAGGAATGACGTTCTGGGGGGGCCTGAAAACTGGAACGCTGGCAAAATTACTGAAAAGAAAAGGAAACACATGAACTCTTGGGAATTTATGCCATAGTTCTCCCAAAAGATTTTGGCTTACACTTGGCTCACCCTATCAGTCCTCTATCATCTAACCTGATGTGATTTCAAGGCAATCCTTTTGTCTCTTGACTACAAATTAAGCCCTACATACAGGAAAGCTACTTCCAGATGGATTTGGAAACAGGGGATTTCAGACACAGCATATTTCAACCATGAGGCATTTCCAGATAAAAAGTCTGTAGCAAAGCAGTGGTTTTGGAATTCTAACAAGCAAAAAAGCCACCCTTGTACTTCTCATCAGCCACGTGGGTTTGCACAATTAAAACACAATAGTTTCTTCCAGGGCTTTGTTGAGCCTGGAATAGCCCTATGTGAGTGTGCAGTGTGGCATACCATGCCCATTCTCTTCTCTCTGCAGGTCTGGCTGCCCAAGGCAGCTCCTCTGCTCCATGCAAACCTCTTTCTCTCTAAATGTTGGAAAGGAGCTGTAGTTTGCTGAGTTTGAGTAGTGTTTCTGATAATATTTGGGATCAGGTGTTGGTAAACTCCAGGAAATATTCAGTCCAGGTCACACTGAAGCTTTTGTTCAAATGAGTATTTCCTTAAATCAGAATGCAATTGTCACATTAGCATTTATTCTAAAATTATATATTATCAGGCCCAATGAACCTGATGAATTCTGGGAAAACTCCTACCATTCATGAATGAACATTTTGAGAGATAAAAGGTCTTGTTCAGGGATTTCTAGGTCTTATTCAGGGATTATTTTCATCTTAAAATCAACTGTGCAGGTAAAAGCCAGTGCAGCCAACAGTTCCAGGCTGAATGCTTACAACACACTCTGAATATGGCGTAATGCATATTTCCACTTTTAGTGAGGTGGAGTTGATGGAGGCTTCTTAAAGACTGCTTGGCTCATTTCCATTACAAATTCTGATCATCAGTGGCTGAAAGAACCCTTACTAACGTGTAACTGTTCACAATAAAATGTCTTCTGCTGGTTGGTTGGTTCCAGTTGATTTCTTTGGTGCTGTTGAATAAAGACTGAAAATGCTGAGAATCTCTGGAGCTTCTTTACTTAGGAACTGTACTTCAGATTTATTAGAAGCCTAGTTCTCAAATATATTCTTAACTAAAAATTTGCCTTTTTGGGGTTAAGACACGGTTTTTGGATAATTTTGAAGGATACATTTGAAGACAACAGTTTCTGAAGCAGCAGAGCTGATGAACTGACATCAGTCCATAGGGGCACTCCCAGGCTGTCATACACACACACATGCAGTTTTCAAGGCAGCCACAACCAAACCTGTGAAATAAATAGATAAGCATTTTAAATGGCAATATAAAATGTTCTTGCCTTTGTTTAATAGAGAACCAGTTGTCCATCTGTACAGGAATGGTGGTTTGTTACCATGTCATAAGTCAAGCTCCAAAGCCCCAGCAGGGTGGAGAGCTGCTGCCAGCTGTATTTGGCCTGATGAGCTCCTGCTGGGAGGGAAGCTGGAAGATGCTGCCTCACACAGAATCCAACTTATTCATCAGAAGGCTGCCATTCCCCTTCCCACATGAACTCACTACTGTCTTTACTGAAGTACCAGGCTGTCCTCTCCCTCTCTGGTTCCTTCACCCAAATAGCCCACAAGCTCTGGCTGAGCCTTTCTGGGAACTGCTTCCTTCAGAAGGGAAGCCAGCATCTGCACGTTGGTCGCCTCATTCCTAGCATAGACTGCATATAGATGTATGTCATCAAAAAGCAAAAATCACATGAGCTGAGCTTATTGTATAAAAATGAGCTTTAAACCCAGACACCAGAACTGGGTAGCAGCTGGGAAATCAGTTTCTGCTGTATCCAGCTTTGGCTGGCTCGGCCAGAACAGCAGCCACTTCTGCCATCCACATTTGCAGGTGGACACAAAAATACTGCAGCTTTATGGGATGGTCAGGTCATCTCTCTCACAGGGCTGATGGCTGCTTTCTTTGTCTACTTCACAGCTATTGCTAGGGGAAAATAAAAAGCACTTGCTTTTGCAAAAGCAAGAAACAGGTCTGACTTCTCCCTCCTGGCTGGGATTTCAGTCAAGGCAGCACAGTGAAGGCCTTGTTCTTCCCTGAAAGTTCAAGACAGTTTTGTTCAAGGGAAATAGAGGCTTCACCAGCTGCTTTTTTGTAAAAGGAGCCTTATAGACAATAGGTGAATCATACCCAAAAGCAGTCACTTGACATCAGCCACAAAAGCTTCCAGCCTCATGATCAACGAACCTCTGAACTAATATAGGAAGAATTACGATGGCATTTTCCTGAAGCGTGCAGCTTCGCCTCTCCCTTTTTGCTGGGAACACAATCACAATCCCATCTCTCATTCCCTTCAGCTCTGAGTGACCCGAGTCTGAAATGCAAAATGGTCATAGGACTTGTCCCATCTCAGCACCTGGTAGTGAAATCCATGCTGGCCTCTTTCTTTTTTCTAGGGCCTTAGATTTCTTTTTAGCATGTGACTGCTTTAACCTCTAAGGCAAAGCTGTTGTTTTTTTTCTGAGGCAGAAAAGAAAAGGAAGCACCAGTAGCTCAACCCAAAAAGGCAACAAACAGCACATGCCATCACTATCTGTGTCTCCATCAAGGATATAAAAAGCTTAGTGGATTAATTTTTTAATACTTCTGTGGGGGGGACCAATCCTGCAAGCTGGTGGGCACCAGTCTAGAGCAGCAGAATCCAGCTGACTGCAAATGCTTTTTCTTGCAGATTCACCTAAATCAATGGTCGGGCTAATGTTTCATATGTAATATTGTAACTACAGATGTGCAGCTACACACTTTTCAAACAGATTCAGTGTGATACATGTTACCATTATAGCTTGCAAGCTGGTCTAAATAAAGATTCCATGCACTTCACATGCAAAACAAACTAGGTGAAAGTGAAGATGTGAAGCAAACGAGGAGCTGTTCTGTTTTAATCTTCACCCTTGACCTAAATATGAAACAAATAACAAAGCTATAGTGAAAAACGACCAAAGGTAGCAGGGAACAAGATCATTGTGAATGGCACCATTCTGATGGGGCACTGAATCACACACAGCTGAACTGCTCCAGTCTGAGCCAGAGGGGTCACTCAGCAGCAAACGAGTGAACCCCAGATGCTAGCAAAGCACAAGGGAGAGATCATGGATTGAAGGGTGCTGGGATGCAAATGGCCCTGGACCTTCACAGTAGTCATGGGGAGGTTTAATTTTGGAGAGGAGAAGGAAGAGGCAAGGAGCAATGCTCTGCTCAGGTAACAGGATGCGGGTGATGGAATTTTTCCAGCTGCATTCTGGCTCATTTCTGGCTCTTCTAACATGCTCTCCTGGAAAAGAAAGAATTGACAGTGGACTTGCAGCATAGCATTTCCTTTCCAGTGGGGTTAGTGTTAACTGTACCAATCCAGAGTGATTTTTTTCTGTCAAGTATTATTTTTCAGACTCCTGGAGCCTAGTCTGGGCTCCTCAACGTAGACCTGCAACATAATAAAGGAGGGTGGTACAGATAGCTTTCAAAAAGAGAAAAGAGCTCCTTCAACAGCAGTCATGTTGCCACCCTCCAGTGTTTTCAGGAAGAGAGTGGATTGTTTCAATATCAGTTGGAAGTAACCATGGCAGAGACAGATGTTTGGTTTTAGAAAGCAGGCAGTAAGTTTATATTGTCAGAGCAAACACTTGGGACTCCAGAGCACAACATCCCTTGTTGTTTACCAAGTGTGTTATGCCAGAATCAAACGTGAAGATGCACTTCACAGGAACAAAAGAGGACAATGCTTTTATCCTGCAATTGTCAACAGTGTTACAGTGCCGAAGACTTTAGTTCAATATTTGCCAAGCAGTAAAATGAGCAACGCCTGTCAGTTTGTTGACTTAGATGCATCAGTTACTAGAAAAACTATATTCAGCAGACAGCAGTTCAGTTTCAATTGTTGGGGACCAAATTCCAGCCACAGAACTAAGTGCTAAGTTACATTCAGATTAACAGGAAAACTGTTGAAGTATTGTTTGGATGCTGTCACTGGGATACAACAAGCAAACAAACACCCTTATGCTGAGACACTTTGAAAGCAAGTTTGTAACAACAGTTTTGTCAGAGCTAGGCACTACAGCTCCTGCAGACTGAAATTCCAAGAGGGATTTAAAATGCTGTCACCATTTTCACCCTTCCTGGAAAGGCTGAAAACCTTACAAAAGATGCTACCTTTGCCTTAATGCAGAGTAAGCACTATGGCTTCACTGACAGATGTCCTGCAAACATTAGGCTACAGCTTTTGCCCATCTTGCCCAAGGAATCCCCCTTTCACAGGGCATCCCCTGCCACTCACTGGCCTGCAACAGTGTCCTGCATCAGTCACATATTGCAACTTCTTCCAGCTGCAGGGACTCTACACATGGGGTATTTACTGACTAGCAAGCACACCAAAACAGGCATGAAAACACCCAGTATATCAAAGGCTGAGGTCCACAGTTGGCTCCAACCCATGCTTTTCTAAGACAATGCACATATGTCACAGAGATTCCTCTCCAGCTTATCCAAGCTCTCAGAAAGGCTTTTCATTAAGTTTTAAAAGAGGCCTTGGATGCTAAGATACCATTCTGCTTTCTTAAGTAATGTCACAAGACTTCTGTGCCACACAGTTACTTTTTAGAAATGAAAAGAGATTGCGTGCTTCTGCTTGAGACAAGTGGCAAAACCACTGCAATCTTTTTTATAAAGAATGGAGGCAAAAAAAAGAGGAGAAAAAAAAGGGATCAGGAACTGAGTTCAGTCACTCTGGGAACCCAGCCTTTATGTACTGTTTACCAAAAGGATGAGCTGGGGAAAGGGGTGAGGGGCAATAGTGTGCATGAGGTCTCACCTGCTGATTCTCAGGAGTCATGAATATTCTCATAATCCCCATCTCTTGGCCCAACAGGCTACAGGCCTTTTCATCACAGAGCTTGATTTCAGTGAGGATCTGGGAGTTGCTCTAAGCTTCAGCAAGTGGTATAATATTCCCTTGTTTCCACATGAAAACAGACTCTTGCCATGAACCACTCTCCAATGTTTCTTCTCTGTTACTCATCTACTAATGGCGTTAGTCTTTCAGACTAGATTAGATAAATTCTGTTTTGGGCTATGCAGACATCAGTCAGCAAGTCACGATTTCTGAGGCAGACAGCACGTTTTATTCTTGCATAATTATGAATTTGTAATATAAACACTGAGATACAGGTATATTTATAAAATGTGATACATGCCTGTAGCTAAAACCAAGACAGCAAAAACAAAACTGAAAAGGGATATGAGCAGTAGTAGACAGAGCAATTTTACCATATATTTTCAAGGCAGATTATTGTAAGCATCTGATCTGACTTTCAGCACCTCACAGGCCAGAGAATGTCACCTGGTGAGGGCATAATTTGCATGCCCATAGGGCAGAGGAGGACAGGGAAGGAGGTGCTGTCAGATAAAGCAAACAGGGTGCGCAAAAACATCCAACAAAGCAGAGTCCAGAAATGAACCTTCACCAAGTAACATATGGCTAGCTGTCCTTCCATAAGCTTTGTGGAATTCCAATTTTCAGGCACTAGGCAGTGGGAAACTATTTTCTTTTTCTGACAAGGGATGTGTTATTTCCTCCAGCTGAAGGGATGAACTTTGCATAAACTGACAGGAGGGAAAAAAGGACTTTTTAAAAGGGAAGCTCTTATTTTCCTTATAGCAATAGTATCCAGTGGTAATGAGTCTGGGGTCATAAAAGAAACATTTAATAGCTTAAAAAATGCTTTCTTGCAAAAAGATCCAATTGATCAGAGCTTCCAGATAAAAACTAATCTTCTGACCATTGGTGAGAGCAGAGGTACTATATAATAAGAACAAAAGGGACAACATTGCTTTCCTGATTATTGTTGGTTTGTTGTTGTTGGTTGTTGATATTGTTGATTTAAAAAAAGTTCGTTATTTATATGTACTTTGGAAGGGCCTTATACAGATAATATTCCTGCTGGTCTTGCTTGTGAGATAGTAGGGAAGGCCTACACAAAGCTATACATCTGCAATATTGGAATCTTGTGAAAGCATGAAGTGTTTTAGCAAGAAATACAGGAAGTGGGGCAGGGAAGCTATTCCATTTGGATTGAAAGTTTATTAGTCCCAAATTATGAAAGTTTGCACATGCAAACAATTTTCAAGTTAGGTGGGTTTGAGATTACAACTGTTAGATGAACTCATCATCCCCCTGAGATAAACAAACATAGCACAGAGGAATCACAAATGAAGCATGAGCAGAGTTTGTTTCAGGGATGCCATGAATATGTGCAAGATGTAGAAGTTTGCTTTTCAAACTTAATACTACTTACTCCATAACATGTCATTATTATTAGTCTGTAAGAGTATGCAGAAAGTATGTTAATATGCATGGGCACCAATGTGATAGGTAACATCCCTTGTGCTTGCACTTTCAAGCTACAGTCTACCAACATAAAATCATTAATATCTACATTTTTTAAGGCAACATGGGCTATGAACAAACTCATTCATCCCCTTTATGTCTGTGTCTTTTCTATCAGCTCTGAGGCCTGATGTTACAGATTTGTCCCAATGTCTGTTTTGGCTAGTGGAAGCCTTTAGTAAAGGATACCTGAACACAAAGTGATGGGCTCAAATGATGAACAGGCCTCTCACTGGGTTTGTGCTGGGCTCAGCAGATGGAGTTGAACTGAACACTTCAGACACTGCAAACTTACTGTGGACAATTTAGACTTGGAGAGAATCGTGTTTTTGCAGGGCCAGGAGCTGTATTTCAGTGATCATTGTGGGTTCCTTCCAGCTCCAGGGTATTCTATGATTCTAAAATTTGTGTCCTGTTTGAGACCTTCAGAATCCATTACTCAGGAGGCACACAGAGTCTTCCAAACATCATGGCACTGACAGTGCAGAGGGCAAATTTATGACTCTGCAGGACACCTATAGTGGTATTCCCACCTTGTGTTTTGCTACTGGTCACATTCCTCTGGTCTTCTTTCTACAAAAGTATCTTCGAAGATGCAGAGCTCAGGCAACTCTGGTGTGAAAAGTCTCATTGCTCCCAAGATTCAGTCCTAGCATGGAGGAAAACTTTGCCTTCCTTACCATCAAACACATGATCCAAGATCAATCCCTAAAACAAATCTGACTCTCTTCAAGAAGTGCTGTGCCAATTTCAGACATCAGTCCAAAATACTCCTTTGAAAGCCACTGGTGTTTTGTGTGTGCTGCACTCAACTTTTGCCTCAGCCTCACCTCCTTCCCAACTAAAGCACATAACACTGGCCTGTTCAAGGGTCATTCTTTGTTTGCTTCTTGACTGCTCTTAAGACAGATGTTCCAAGGCACGACAGAGGATATAAACATGTCCACACTGGGGAAAAAAAAAGGTGTCCAGGTGTTTAAGCAATGCCAAATGTGAAAGAATTCCAATTCACTGACTTCTCCTTTAATCTGGCAATTCCAAGGGACCAAGCGTGTCACGACTTGTACCCAGGGCACTTTCCGCTCGGGTGAGTTCAGACAAGGTCTGCATTAACTCCCCAACCTGCAAGAAAATTATTTGAAACAAAAGGTTCAGATATGTCCTTTTCCCTCCAACAAGCCTGGAAACAAATGGTACAGGAACAAGGTCAGAAAGGAATCGTCCGCCTACCATACCCCTGAATTCATTTACCTACCTCAGAGCCCATTCAGGGAAAGGGGTGGGATGGGGAACAAGGAATGATATAAAGCAGAATGAAGCTCTGGGGTCGCTCGCTACATTACAAGATTTGACAGGCCTTTGCCAGCCTTCAGCTTCTTTGTGTCTTTCACATAATAGAGAAACACAAACTGAGCAGCCTGTGATCTGGGGGTTGCACTATTAGACAGAGCAAACCCTTTGCAAATGCTAATAGTATTGTAGCATCCTGTCAGGCAGCAACACAAAAAACGATGTTGATTTTCACATGAACCAGAACAGACTCATTGTAAGGAAGGTTGCAATGAATGTTCCATCTCTAAACATCAAAAGCTGCAGGCAATTGGCTTGTGGACATGAGGCAAACACTGCTTCAAATATTCCAAATATAGGGGGCATACTGTTACCTTAATACTTATTTCATGAGGTTAGCAAAGAGAGGGCAGTTGCTTGAAATGGAAGTGAAAACGGTCTTCAGTTATGATTTCTGTAGTGAAATAATATCTAGATCTAAAGAGGCTTTTGGTGTGCAATGTACTGTTTTCCAGCAGTCTGGAAGATGATCCTTTATGAAACATGAATGTGCAGATTCAGTCCAAGGCAGAGTTTATGTCACTTCCAAATTGTATGGTTAGTAGTAATAGAGCACAAACCTGCTTGTCCTTTACAGTTCTAAGGATGGGGCAGATGTCAGTCCTGTCCAGTAATGCTCACCTAGGTGCTTCCTGAGAAAGTCCAGAATGTTATAGAGGATGTAACACTCAAGCTATTTCTGTTCTAAAACTTATTATAAAATACTCATTTAATTCAAACTTCACATCTTCTCCTATGTTAGGAATATATTAGGAATAAGGCAAGGTGTTATTGCACCACACTGACTAACCTTCAAAAGGTTTGTTGTCCTTCGGGTGAAAAAGCTGAACAAAGCTCACCTTGCTGTGAGCACTACCAAGGACAGTTCAGAAAGCCATTTTAAAGTCATATAGGGAAACCACCACTGTTCTGGAAGCACTCTTGGAGCCTACAGACTCCCAAGAGCAGCAAATAAACAGTCTTCTATCAGTGTTCTGCAACACAAACACATAAGCATTTGCAGCTATGCACAGTAAACAGCTTTTCAGCAGACAGGAGTAGAAATATTTCTGGAATTGACACTGGAACAGCACCTAAAGCCAATCCCAAGAAACTTAAGAGTCAATTGCAGAAATGTTTCTAGAACAGTTTGCGAGGTTGGCTCTAGAATTGTTTCCCAGTACTTTCAGAACTACTTCCTGAATCACTACTAGTCAACACTAAAATCACATCCCTGACTTTCAGCACTGCTTACAGAACAATAGCCTGGATAATTTCACCTTCTGATGTGCTGAAGCACTGAGGTGATGGCAGATACAAGCAAGATTTGTATACACAGAAATACGCATGGGCTTTCCACCCAGCACCACAGTATAAACAACCACTACAATCTCTGTACCAATTCAGCTTCTTCCCATCTTTTCTATATAGTACTTTATACTAAAAAATTCCTGGCAACAGCCATATGCTGTGAAAGCTCGGTAATTACTGCCATCTAGAACTTACAGCACTTGTGAAACTACATCTTCCAGAGTTATCTGACTATGTACGACCTATCTTGCAAGGGTTTTACAATGTATTTCATTTATTTTACTGAATAAAAACTAGCAAGTGATTGACCATGGTATGTAAAGATTACTGCAAGGGAAGATGGATTATTCAACTAATTAAAAAACAGAACAGGATCCAAGAGCTTTATACTGACATTAAAAAAAAAAGGCTCCTTGGATATGCTAAGTCCCTGAGATGGTAAGTTTTTTCAGTTGATGTAGTCACCTCTAACTTTATGTTTGGTTTTTACACTTCTAAACATTTCCAAGATTTTAATTCCTCTCATAATCTGATATTTTACGATAAGGTTACTAGTAACCACTGGGAAGGAATAATTCTTAACATTTGAAAAGGCAACATTTGTATCTTTTTCATGAAGAAGCATCAGAATACCTCTTGGCCATTAGTATTTAAACCTTGGCTCATAAACAGTTAATTTATAAGAAACAGAAATATCTTAGCATATCTACATGATAGTAATAAACATGCTTTGGAAATGAAATATCCATTTATGGAACAAAAAATATTTACATTTGGTGATACTCCTCCCTAAGCTCAAAAAGACACAGAAATTACAGATAAATCATTGTTCCTTACAATCAGTTGCTTTATCCAGAATCTGAAGGTAGCCTACAAAATACAGAAAAATATCGTGGACTTGTGCAAACCAGTTTGGAATAACCTACTCTTCATTACCACATGAATTTAAGGCAGTTCAAATAACTGTGTTTTCTATCTCAAAACTGTTGTAATATTCAGCACATCCTTCTTATGCTGCTTAACTCCAGCTACTCATCTAGTAAGATATTCCTTGCAGGGAGCAACTTTAAAGTCGCCAACTAATAGCACTTTAACCCATTTTTACTAACGTCCCAGTAAGATAAGCACAACTTGCTGTAACACTTCTTTCCCCTAACCTTAACATCAAATCCTATAAAAACCAGCATAAGTTGCTTATTTGTCAAGATGATTTTTGATTAGCTTAATTATGAAAGCAACTAAATGTAGAGCTATAATCCTCCACTGAGCCTAACATGCCCATGCAATTCAAGCTTTGTGGAGCAAATCTCCTGAACCTTCAGTGTCACAGTTTCTAGTGAACAGAGTTTTTTTCAATTGATTTTGTAAAATTTTTCTTCATCTAAAAGGAAAAAAAAAATCCCTGAATTCATGGGTCTGTAAGCTGACTGCTCTTTAACTGTCAAACCATTGCCTCAGTCTGTATGTTTATTTTAAATGCAGCTGAAACGAATGCTCTGTAACAGTCTTCATTTATACTCTGGATATCACTTCATCATCTCAACTTCGAGAGAGAGAAGTTTTCAACATAATGATCTTCCATACAAGATCTTTGGTTAAATGTATTACATAAATGGTAGATTAATTTATATAGCAAAGGAAACAGTTGGTACAGTCACTGCTAACCTGGTGCTGACACAGCTCTCCTGAATCAGACATTCTGATATCATTAACATATCCTGATATCATTAATGTATTCTTGTTCACTACTTAACAATGGAGAAAAAGAAGGTCAAAGTGACTTCTCAGTTAGGTGTAATAGCACTGTGTTCAAAATCCACATTTTATTATTCCTTCAGTTACATTTTTATTCAATAAATACCTAGTTTCCATGGAATACATCATGCTAAGTCTTAGATGAGCAGCACAGAGAAGTTGGAACTAAATCCATAGGAACATCACGCCAAAAGAAATGAACATTGGGCCACTGGATGCAATATTTTGCAACATTTACATTACACAGAAGTTTCAAACAGTGATCTTTAGGTAAATGCAAAAGTTTTTGTTTGTTTCTTCGTTTAGTTTGGTTTTTTTACAAAGTACAGACTTATTTCACTTCCTATATACAAAGGTGTCTGCCTTCAAAATTGTGCAAACTTACATTTCTGAGGTTATCTTCAGAGAATGGTGATGACACGAGCCATTCTTTCATGTTTCTGTTCTCAAGCACTCATTTTCAGGAACTAATTTTAAACAGAGTATCTCCAAACATTCAAATAGATCACCCTGAAATATTTAACCTTTCAACATAATTTTAATCTCTGTGTTAGCTTTTTGTCCACACGGCTGAATATTTTATGTCCAAACATTTGGGGAACATCTTACCAAACTTTGTATTGTTTCCTTTGAGAGCAAACAAAAACAGTATCTGTTGGTAAACATTCAGATTCCTCTCTTTTCATTTCTACGTATCAAAATCAATTGCCTTTTCAAAAAGGAAAATAAACCTAGGTCAGTTTTTCAATGTACATAATCAGACAACTGCAACACAAACTGTTTCAGGCCTAACACCTTCTTCCACACAAGTATTCAGAAGTGTATCCAGATCATTTGTGGCAAAGCGTGGGCAGAGAAATGTGGTGGTGATTAACCACCAGACACCTATGATAGAGAGCTTGTATCATGCTTAAATTTGTCAGAAGGAACATTTCTATGGCAAAACTGAAAGTCAGTTTTCAGTGCCTTACTAATCTTACTGAATGATAGACATCAAGTGGGTGTGGAAGGACCTTGTGCATAACATTCTTATAGAAGTGATTTTGGTCTTACAGTAGCTATTAGTAAAAATGAAATTAATGACATTTTTCCTTTTTTTTTTTTTTAAGTTAGGAAGTTGGAGAAGTTGGAATTGTACATTCTATCTTTTTACATTTCACACATATTCCATCAGGTTACTCTGTACCTATGGTGAAGGGAGGAGTCAACAAGGAAATCTGAGTCTGTGCAATCCCAGAAATGAAATGTAATCGGCTGACATTCAAGGGTAACAACATGTATCAGGAAAGAACAGGTAAAAGGAGCAGCTGCTGACATTATTTCCTGAGCCTAAACCTTTTAAGGTGTCACTGAATAGCAGTCTGTGCTTTCAGGTGAAAGAACTATGAGAACTGCTTGGCTGATATTTCTCAATAGTTTAGGAGTTGACAAAATCCACCACTTCCTCTCAGGATCTCAATACCATGCTTTTAAATCTGTACCACAGTGATCAGCAAATGCTTCAACACAAATACAAATGGCATTACTTAGAAGGGCATTTTAATGTACATACAAATACTAAAATTCAAATAAAATTTGAATTATGTCAAATTCCCAGGATCATCCACAGGCAAGAAAATGACAACAGATAAAATCATTTTATGCATCTGATCTGGCTCTACCATACAAGACATACTAAAAATAAAAAGTTTTTTTCCCTTTCAGGAAAAAAAACCTTAAATGTACAACTTCAGCAAGCTCCCAAGCTATCTCATTGATACACAAATCAGATTCTTCTGTGCATGTAGGTTCAAAAATTAAATGAGCAGGTGGATTTTAACTGAACTTCTCAATCCCACGAGACATTATTTTCTTTCTCCTTCAACATTCCAGGATGCTCCCCAAAAGATAGGAAAGAGAATGGGACACAAAAGCCATTTCAATTCAGTCTTTGTGCAAGGTATCCTGGAGAAGGCTGCATTCTTGTGTAAAGTTGCTGTTGAAACAGAATGACATTTATTTCAAAATATGTACAAATGCATGACAGCACTTGGGCTTATAGATTTGAGAATAAATAGAAATGAGAATTGGAAATTACTTGCATGCAAATATTTTTGCTAAAAATACACAGTGTCTTTAAGAAAAACAAAACAACCAAAATGCTTCCATACAAAAGTGTTCTGTTAATTTTGATTCTAGCTAGTTATGCTTTCTTCTCTTAATACAGATGAAAATACTGAACTGAGAGTAATCAAATAGCCTACAGTGATTCACAACACTTAAATAAGTGGTCAGTTATTATACTTCTACTAAGTTTCATGTCTGCTTATAGTGTAAAAGCAGCAAGTATTGTTCTGCAGATTAGAAGCAAGAAGCAGCAGCAGCCATACAATGGAATAAAACAGGAATTTTCACACAGTCTGTATGAAAGCATGCATTTAAATGAGATGGACAATAATTTTATACAGAGCAATGAGATAACTGTAGCCATCTCTTTATCATCTAAACATGATTACCTGCTTGAGCAATCTACTTTTCTTGATGGAGGGCTTCTATGAAGGCTTCAAGTTTCTCCTGAATTTCCCGAACTTTTTCTGGTGGAAATAAAAAGATCACCATTCAAATACCTAATTACTATTAAGTACCTGAGGACAGATACACAAAGAAGAAGAAAACTCACACAAAAACCATGAACAAAGACATGCAAACAGACAAAAATTAATGCTGTCATTAATATTACCCGAAGCATTTTGTTTCTCAATTACATAGGTTTACAACATTTTTCTACATTAGAAAGAAAGAAACCCTGTCCTGTTTGAGGAACTCCTACGGATATATTTTAGGATTATTCTGCCAATTGAATAATTCAAAAATTTACTGAAGGAATCCAATATTAGAAACCCTGAAATTTCCATCAGATCATGCACAGCAGAACCACTGTACACTTGTTACACTCAGGGACTTGTTAGGTTTTAAATAATGCCCATAGCCCCTTTCTTCTTTAACCAAATGTCCTCATTCTCCACAGCAAGTGTAACAAACACCACTAATCATTCTAAACAGAGCTGAAAGCTCATGCCCTCTCACCCAGGAGAATTTCAGGGAACCACACGTCAGTACACAAAACGCCTCCTCCAAAGGGCACACACAATGTTAAGAATGTTGAAAACTTGCATTTTATTTTCCTGCATTTCAGTAGTAACCAGACGGATGTGGGCAGAATCTCATTTTATACAAAAACTAAATCTGGCAGTTTATTTCCCTAACAAAACATGACGTGACCACAACTACAAATAGCTACTAGGAATGAAAAGGCAAAATTGATTGGGAAAAATCCAGGGGTTTAGGCATTTTTCCACTCTTTTCTCAATTCCATACAATACTTGTCATCATATAACCTATCTGATTTATTAAATTGCTTATGAAGCAAGATTTAGAACATAGTTGGAATCCAAAGCCTGTGAGATTTCCTGCTTCTCTCTCACCACATCCTCATTTGAAGCTCCTTCTGTGTGTGATTATAGGCATGAAAAACACACACTTCAGAACTATGAAGGAATGGGGGGAAAGCAATAGGACAGACAAAAATAGGTTAGATGAGCATAAACACAGACAAATATTTTTTCCTAGCTAAAAATACTATTGGATTAAAGACATATGTTCCCTTGTATGAGATACAGGGTTTGAGCTTTTTAAAAAAGAATTTTTATGTTTTCTTCTCTTTATCAATACCATATGTTATCAACTTGCTTTGCTGAGCTGAAGGAACAGCAAAACAAAAAGAAAAATAAAACAAACAGCTTTAAATGGGATATGTAAGCATAAGCGGAAAAAAATGACCTCCAAAGAGAACACTAATGTAGCTATGGGAACTGAAAGTTTAATCTAACAAAATAACAAGCTCATCAACAAACATCAAATCCATTTTAGAGTAACAGTAATAATAATAACTCAACAAACTCCTGCAGTCCTGTTCTAACTGAAGTAGAGAATTTTAGTTAGCATTTGAAATAAAGTATGAAAAATACTCTGCATGGGTATGAAGAAACCTCAAGCTTCTATCTTTATCTTGCAATTCTCAGGTGATGAAGGGTAAGCCACTGACACTTTCAACACTTCAACATGCCCTTCCCCAGTGCTGCTTATCTACAAACACAGAAGTACAGTGAAGCTGAATCACACTCTAAGTCCTAAAGAAAACACCAATGAAGCTTCTTGAATTTCAGCTGACTTTTTTTCTTTTAAGGTATTTTGATATTAAATGAAGATTACAGTCAGTGTGAGGGCAAAAGCTGTACCTTGGAAGTTAAGAAACAGCAGTTGCTGATTTTCACCAGATTAAAAAAAAAAAATTTGATTCAGTTCAGCAGAATCTTTGAAAGATATCAATTAAAAAAAAAGATAGTACCATGGTCACTTCTCCTTACTGTGCACATTCCAAGTGTTTTCATTGCTATATTTTTAAATGAAAAAAAGAACATGCATTGCATGCCAGTATATAAACCTCTGGTGTAAGGAAAATGCTATTTCTATGGCTTTTATTTAGGCAACTACTTAGCTCGGCTTCCAATACTGTTGCTCTCTAAATATTTACAAAATCAGCCTTTGAAATAACTTTCTACTATTTTTGACAGAATTTACATATTTTTTGTCCTCACCATGCTGGATAGTGCTTTGACCAACCTGGGCAAACAGAAGGTGCCCCTGACCATGGCAGCAAAGTTGGAATGAGATGATCTTTACAGTCCCTTCCAACCCAAAATATTCTAGGATGATTCTGGGTTTAGAATCATCAGGAATTATTAATCCTGGACCCTGCTCTCCAAAATGAACAGCAGTTGCCAGTGATAACTGGGGATGAGATTTCATGACCCAGAAGATCTCCTCATGTTGTGCTTTCAGTGGCTTTCTGTGGCACTTCTTTTCCCAATTGCAACGTTTTCCCAAGTGTGTTCTTTGAATTGATCAAACCATTAGACCCAATGAAAGCAGGCAGATTTAGCAGTATTAAATGCAAATATTTTCCTTTCTCAATCTCTTGCTAATGAAATACTCCAGCTCTGAAAATTAATAGCATCAGCAAAAAACTGTAATTATTATTTCACTCTTAAAAAAAGGTTTGTGCCAACAAATCTATTCTAATTTTCTGATTAAGGCGTATTAAAATAACAGGATAGCAAATATGTATTCCACCAGAATATACTGAATCAGCTGTGTTGCTGAGAAAACAGGCATACTAAAATTGACTGCGTACTATGAGGACTTTATTAGCTTTTATATTTGGACTGAATTGAAATGATTACTTAACTGTAATAATTATGAGGTCTTAAGGTAATTTAATACTTTGAAATAATATGCTGGCTATTCTTAAAAAAGAACAGTTACAATGAGTGCCAAATAGCTGCAATTATTCATGCTATGCCCTGTATTTTCAGCCACAGTTAAGCTTTTTTTGCAACAGCAGATCCCAAGCAACCTGTAACACTCTCCTGCAAGTCCATGCTGTAGCACAGAGAAGCAATCTGCTGAATTGGCTCACTTTTGAAATAGGCTGAGGGCAGAGTTGTGCATTTACACAACACTCATCTTAATAAACTAGTAAATGTAAGTGCTTGGATAGAAATCCAAAGGAGGAGTGCAAGTGCAGGGTCTGCAGTTCTGGGGTAACTGTCTGCAGTTTCATCAGCACCATGGGACTTTGTATGCGGAACAACAATTCATTCTCACAATTCAAGAATCAGATGTTACCCAACTTCAGGGAAGTTCTTGCCCCTGTGAAATGCACAAGCTCTGTATCCACATTTGTAGGGTTTTGATTGTCACTTAGATCAAACTATCACTGGTTTACACTTGTAAATTACAGTACATTCCATTTTGAGGAAAGTTCATCAACATGCCAAACACAAAATCATCTGGGTTTCAGGTAAGAATACTTATTGCAGAAGTAAATTTAGGGGTAGACAAAAAGTGACCTGTTGCTCTATGTCTTGTGATACTGTGTTTTTCCAAGGATAAGTACACCACAGATTAAAAGCATTCAGATTGCTAGCAAATTACTTTTGTAACTGGTTGAACTACCCAAGCTCTTTTACACAATGCTCCCATGTCACAAAAGGGACTTTAACAAAAGTGCTACACTCTTATTACAAGGTACTGTGTAAGTTTTAATACACATATTGCTTACACTGGATTCTAGAAACATGATGTGCTCTTTGCTAGCTCTCTAATGCAGACATGAAGTTACAAATACGCAATTCTTCCAGCACCTGCTAAACACTGATCAAAAATCAAATTAAATCAATGCAGAATAACTGTAACTAAACCCTTGTTTCCATCTTAGAACAGTACAATTCACAGGCCTAGGGGCCATGAATGGTTATTCTATTTCCCATTTACCCCATGTTTACCTAAAAGATAAGCTGGTTCATACATCAACTCATTATGCCTCTTGATCTGGTCATGAATATTCCCATAATCCCCCCTCCATATCCCATAAACTTCACTGACAGAATGAGGAAATTCTTTATTCAGATGTCTTGAGATCCTCATTCACGCTCAGTCTCTCCTTATCTCCATATGAAATGATATTGCTACCTGCTCATTTTCTTTTCATTAATCCTGTGATCCCAAATCTAAAAGGCTCAAAACCAGACTAATTGAACTGTAATGAGGATTTGGAATACACTGTGAATGCAGAAAGACACAGGCACAGATAACGTTTGCTTTTCCTACTATCATAAGCAGGTCAGAAGGAAACCCCCTGAAATATTCAGTCTTACAAGGAGAATTTGCTTTCTGATTGCTGCCTGAGATACCCAAGCTTAGCTACCAATAAACACTGCTAATATGAAACAGTTGAAGCAAGTTATCAAGCAAATCTCCTGAGGTAAGGCCAAATAATCCCAAATAATACTAAACACAAATTACAAAAGCAAAGTACATTACTGATTTATTTCAAACACACTCCTAGAGGCAAGAAAACATTTTCTTTTATTTTCCAGCTCTGTTAATTGATTTAATAAGAGATGTGGCCTCTGTCCACAAAATCCTTATGGTTCTGAAGATAAATTTGAGACATTCAAATACATATTTACCTGTAAAGAACCAATAGTTTTAGCACAGAATTTTAAAAACGTTCATGTCTGTCTGTGCCAGAACAGGAATAAAACCACATGAGTACTTTGGGAAAATGAAAAAGCTTTCCCTTCGCATTTACAAACATGCATATATGATATCAAATCTCAATTGCAGCAACAAAATAAATTCTAAAATCTTTCTGGACACAAATTCATCTTTATTTTGTACTTTGATGAAACTTACAGCATTAAATGACCACAAAAAAGTGTGTTAATATCTTATTATAAATCCTCCTGTCCTACATTAAGGTGATTTCTATCTCCAAATAATGTTTACACAGCTTTGATATTTGAAAGCTCATGGTTGTTACTCGTTTTGCTCTGGATTGTGTTTAGACTTGAGTTCTCTCCTTTCTTTCTTTCTTTTTTTCATCTTCCTTCCTTTCTTAATCCCTTCCTTGCCTATAAACATTCTCACTGCTTGCTGTGCTACTTCTATGTTATGGTCAGTTAACCACAGAGGCAGAAATTTGGAATTTACTGCTGTGAATGCATCATCTTTCCTCTAGTAAAAAGGAAAGCCCTGTCAGTCAGAATTCATCACAATGCCCAGAAACACACCATTAAAAACTAGAGATGTCAATCCAAAGTTTTCTATTGAAAGCTGATTTTTACCTTAGGGCTATCTAAGACACAAACTCTATAGCTGTATACAACCCCTATGAACAGCCAGGTGGAGAAGAGGGGGGCGAATCACCTCTTTGGAGTTCAGCCTTTTGTGCCACATTCCTTGATTTTCTAAGGGCCCTGTGAAAGCTTTACTTCTTGTTAAAATGGTATGAGACAGCACACTCCCACATAATGCCTCAGAAAGCAGAATTCCCAGCCACAGTTACCTGCAGCAACACGCTTGCTCGTGGTTTGTGCAAACACTGCCATAATTCCCTCATCACTGCAAGGTCATGTCCTGCTGAATTTTAGAAAATTCTTTGAAAGCACCTATCACATTTTTTGCCAGTTTCCTCTTGTTCACATACCATATTTTCCTCTGGATAAGACTGAGAGGAAAGCTGAATTTTAAAGGGGGTGAAGGAAAAAAAGAGGCAAAACCACCCAAGCTGCCCTTAAAGAGACAGAACATCATTTGTCAGCTGCAAAGACAGATTTATAAGTAGAGGGCCCCCTCTCTTCCTTTAAGGCTCCAAAACAGATGGGAAGTGAATGGACAGTCAAAGGGTCAAGAAAACACATGGGAGGTGCTGCTTGTATGCTGTATGTATGTTCCCAGCAAAAGAAAGAGGTCAAGATTGTAACTGCATGGCTGGGTGCTGGAAAGGCCTTTTCTTTAAGCTGTTACAAAGACAAACGCTGTTCTTCATCCTGCTGTCAAACTGCTATAAATATTGTTTGTCAAGAGAGTTTCAGCAGCCAGAAGTTTTTTTTTTTAGAAAGGGCTGAGCAGGAGGATGAATCATGTGAATGATTCTTAAACAATTAGCTCATTAGTGTAATAAAAGCACTGCAGAATCCTGAAAAGTTTAAATGGAATTTATAATAGTTCATATAGTAAATCCATGAATCATTAAGAATATACAGCCTTTAAAATGCAAGCTTGCAGAACATAGCTGGCATGGTCATTAGTTACCAGCAGTTAGACTGAATGGAGATGCCAACTGATGCTACATTGCAGTAGCTGTCCTTTAATGTTATGTTTCTTATATGTGTTGCAATCTATTATGACGTGAGTTTGCATCCAGTTTGATCTCCTTTTGCAAGGCCATAACAGGAGAAAACATCAAGGAGCCTGTTTCCTATGAAGACATTGTTTTGTTTTCCCTGTTGTAGGCAAATCCACCTCTAAAACAGGAACAGGTCACCTCCAAATTGTATATTTAGCCTGATGTAGAAACATAATAAAATAAAGAAGTCATTTTAGACAGAAAAAAACCCCAAGACACAGCTGCCATCACTGAAGTTATTTTGTTGCATGTATTATTATCATATTAATTATTAATCCCTTCATAGCACACCTGAGCAAAGCTGTCAGCTGCCTGTATGAAACAATATTACCTTTATTTCACACTAAAGACAACCAGGCAGCAGCAGAAGACAGCTTGTCTGAAAACACTTCAGTTATTTTTGCAAGCTACTGAGCACTGGAACAATATTTTAGCATTACTAACACTGATCTTTAGCCCCAGAAATGGGAATTGTGTATTATGCTGTTGAAACAGCAGATTACTAATCAATGTCTTGATCTATAGCTGCTCCAGATTCACTGGTAAGAGCTTTGCAGTTTAACAAAACAGTTTTGGCCACACATTTGCCCCCTCCTTGGTGGCACAGAGCAGAAGCTGGCTGTGCTTCTTGGAGCAGTCTCTGGGGCCCCTCAGGCTGGTAAGCATGAAATCCTTCTGTCTCTGACAAAACATTTCAGAACTGAGCTATGAGGCTGAAGCAAAACTGACAATTATGTAGACTACTGACTTTATACAACAGACATTTTCATGAGCTATTACACGTCAGTCCTGCTTGTCTACAGAAAGGAAACTAAATATTACCGAAGTGTGATGTGAGGTCACACACTATTTCTACACTGTCACTGAGGTTAGCCTAAGGTACCAGTGATCACTACCCTGTATTAAGTTGCAAGTTTATGAGAATCACAAGGTCTGCAAAATCAAGGTAGGACTTGGGCATCTTTCAGTCCTCTGTCTCCATCTCAGGTTTTTTAATTAGAACTGCTCTAATAACTCAGTCTTTCAACACAACTTAGCTGTGTTGCTTACTGGACAGCTGGAAGGAGCTTAGTAGCAGAACAACAAGGCAACCTTATAAAACAATCACATACCTTGTATCACACTTAGGGATACAGAAGATTGAACATCCAAACCAAAACTGTTAAACTAGAATGAATCAGAATGTGCTGATGCTCACTATTTTGTGTGGAAATAGTGAAAAGTGTAGAGGCAAACCCGAAATATTACCCAATGATTCCTCCAGTGATGTAACAAAAGATTAACTTTTCCTTATGCAGAAAGGACATATACAGCAATGAAGATAAACTACTTATGTAAGGGCTAATGTAAACTTAAGGCTATAAAACTGTAAAAAGACTTTAACATAAAAAATAACTGATATATGTTGTTTCTCCACCCAAAAGAAAGCATACTCAGTAATTAGTTAGATAATAAAGTAACGTGTCATCAGGACTATTTCAGTTAGTCTCTCTAGAACATGGCAGAAAATGAAAAGGTGATGAGATTAATTTTTAGATCATAACAATAATAATTATTTTCAATAGTCAGAAACTTTAGTCACCATATCCTGAAGAAAAAACAAATGGTCCTATTATTTTTTCTTTGCTATAATTTCTATGGGCAAAGTGGAGTCTACTACAATTGACAATGTGCAAAATACATGACACTGACCTCTCCAGCTTTTGGAAATGGTAATGTTACATTCCACAATTCCATACTCCTTTAGAACAAAAGCATATATTGGTCTGTTTACAAGCCTGTAATTTATACCAACAGTAAATCTCTCCATGATAAGTAAATCTCTCCATGATAAGTACTTACATTTTGATTAATAAGTACCCTCATAAGCAACCAGTACTAAAGACAAAATAGCATCCAATTAGATGTTTTGATCCTTGCATCATTCAGAAAATTTTAGGAAAAAAATAAATTCAGCAGACAACACCACAATGACCCTCAAGTACAAGAGACATGGGTCTAGAGTAAGATTAATAGGCATTAAACATGCCATTATTCATGTAGTGGTTTATCACTATTTTTCAATGTCAACTTTAAGTGATAGGCTTCTTTTAGTCAGTGACAAATGTGGAGAACTTTGTAAGGATCCGTTTTAGGACCTGGACATCAGTGCCTAACTCTTCATCAATAACTAAGAAATCACAGCAGACAGGCTTTGGTCATCTGGGATTCTTAAGTTAAGTAAACCATCACTCCATCACAGGATGTCTGCAAGTGATGTATGCTCTCCCTTGAGGATTACTTCGCTCTCTGAGAAGATGCAGCTTTCTAAAGCACTTTCTGCCATGACACAAAGCAGGAACTACCTTATCTGCACTCTGACACACAGACCATCCTACACATTCTTCTGGTTTTAATTCATCCGTTTCATGCTGCTGCCCCAAAACACCAGAGGAAAAAAAACCCCCTTGAACATTCAACCAGTTTCTTTCATATCAAAGCACACTTCCTTGGGTCGATTTCTTAAATCGTCTAAATGGAATTAAAAACATGATAGTTGTGCACAAATAATTTGCATTCTAACAGGAAGTTTGCAGGTCTATAGTGAGATACTGCTTTGGTTCAAAATTAGGGGAAATCGAAGACAGGACCGTACAGACTGATTCCAAACACACTGTTCCCAAGTTCCTGTGGCATGGAGCACCAGGACCTCTACAGAGCTCAAAGAGAGCACAGGAGTCCTGCTGCCACCAGCACACTGCTGCCACCAGCACAAGCTTGAACTCATTAAGAAATAGACAGCCCATACTTTGTGACTGATCGAGATTTGGGCAGAAATGAATGTGCTCTAAGTGACAAGCAGCCTCTGATAAGATACAGGCCACACTAACGTCCTCAGGGAAGTTGCCGGCAGAGGACTGTGGAGATAGCAGCTACCCTGCACATGCTTAGCAGAAGTTGGAGATCTGTTTGATGATTCCCAAAGGGAAATGGCTGCTCTGCTTCTGTCTAGGTAGGAGGACACACCATCTTCCTGGTGTAATATTCTGCCAGCTCAGGATGAGATGAGTGCGTGCTCCTCACTGCGATGACCAGGTGAAAGGAGAATGAGATGAAAGCAAGACACTGACTGCTGACACCTCTGGAATTGTCTTATAATTATGAAGTAACAATATTTTTACTTAAATAGCTTCTAAAACTCCAATATTTAGCCACTGTGGAAGAAATAAGGGCACAAAATAACCCTAATTGTTCAGATTCTAATAAAATTACTCCTCGATTTGCATTTCCTAAGATGCTTTCCTCTTTCCTATACCTGTCTTCGGGCATCAGGGCTGACATTAGGGCACTACCTTCAAATATCTTGAAAATGACACCTTTTTTCTGTATCTTGTATACACTGAAAATCACACTGGCTCTGATTTAAGGACTACTAACTACTGCCTTTTGAGCTGTTTTGTCTGCCTCTAGTTTCCAAGGAAATATTACCTATGATCTGCTTATTTGAGAGGTCTTTCCCCCTACAGCTGAGCTTTGCCCCTGTGAAACGCTGTGACCTTTATAAAAAAAGTTAAAGCTCTTAATAGAAGAGCAAATGGAAGCAAAGGCTTTAGAAAGCCAAGTCAAAGCCTGATTTTAAGGAGCACATGTAATCAACAATGTCATGAAGGATAGAGGTCAAATCAAAACACAATTGGCAGTCATCTCAAGGAACTGAAATTTAATTAGGCTACAGTAATGACCACACTATAGGATTACTTTCACACAACATTTTTTTTCTGCAGCTAACAGCAATGAAAGAAAAAATGTAACCACGGAGCAAGTAATTATATGCAAAGTACTCTTCACAGACTTTATCCCCAACTTTGCATAAATGCATAAAAAAGGGGACTCACTTGGATTAAAACCAGTTTGTTACACAGAACAGACACAACAGAACCCACTCAGCTTAGCCAAATCACAAGAACTTCAGGTCCTGAGTCAGCAGCTTGCATATGGAAGTGCCAACCTTAGCTTTCTAACTCCATTAAAATGGCAAGTTTATTATATGCCTATATGATATTAAATCATTCATGCTCCAAGTTGGCAAATGGCTTACATTCAACAAGAGAAAAAGTAAATTAAAAATTTAATGCTGTGACTTCAAAGCAATGACTTTAGATATAAAACTTGAAAGTATTACTTGAAACTAAAATACTGTAACTCTGGTTTGTTTAGTTTTTATATGTTTTAGTCTTTACAAGAAAAAAATTACATTCTGCAAACTATTACAATTCATAGCTTACAAACATATGACAAAATTGAAACAAATGGCCCTAAGCTTGTTTTCTTCATGTGAGGGCTTACTCCTCAAATGTTTCAAAAAGCTTTTGTGCTGAATGAAGTCTCAGCTAGCCCACGACACCTGTACAGGTGTCAACATTACTGACAAATGAACTTGGAGGCTGATCCATTCACATTCATGCCTAGCAATTTCAGGATCAAGTTTCCACAGGCATTCCCACCTCCTGCCAATGACTCTCCCATGCACATGGTTTTACTTATAATTTGGTGAAGAACTGGGTTTTCTTTTCCAACTTGTGAGGACACAGGATATTGGATGAATACTTTGCTGACCTAGGAAAGATGCTTTGTATGTACTATGTTTTGTTTATCCTGTGGCTTTGCAACATTCATAGTTTTGCTGTCCAAAACAAGAAAGAGGAGAAGAAATAAATGAAGGTAGGACATATTTATTTCTTTTGGGTCTGTGAGATTTCAACTCCAGTGAAGTGAATGGAAAAGCTCCTGCTGCCTGCCTGAAGCTTGGATTCACCTGAAGCATTCAACATCTGCGTGCACCATCTAGCACACTTTAGATGCTACTGCAATAGGGAGAGATGGCACTTAATTTTAGGATAAGACACTGGAAGACCCACTTCCTTTCTGTAATGAATAAAGGATTCAGTTCCTAATAGTTTTTTAACAAAGCTTACTAAACGAGTACTTTCCATGCAGTCGCAAACCAGAAATGTGCAGCTGAGAAAAAAATAATTTTACAGTCTTCATAAATTACATGTCATACAGACAAAAAAAATCCCGAGACGGGTGGGAAAACTAGCGAACAAGGACAGGCAAGCGCATCTTCCTCCCGGAGGCGGGAGGGGAGCCGCGGTGGGAGTGGTGCTGCCGCTCAGCCCCGCGGTCCCTCCGCGGCCGCTCAGCGCCACCGCGCGCTCGGCAGCGGCACCGCCGGAGCGCACAAACCGCTCTGGCCCTTGGAGAAACAGAGCACACAGCGATCCTGCAATCCACGAGGCAGCTCTAAAGAAGCGTTTTAGTGGCAACTCAACATTTTAAACAATTACTATGTTAAAAAGTAGTCTCCAGAAAGGCGAGATTTATCCATGTGCTATCGGTTTTGCATTGAGTATTTCTGCTGAAATTACTAGTCTGGCTTTTGTGTTAAAACAGCAGAAAATGCATTATTTCTGCTGAAATTGAAGTCTTTCAAATATGTATTACTTTTTTCTTTTTAAAAAAAAATTGTATTGCCCACTACTGAAGAACATAATTAAAAAGATACAGCTCTAGGGAATGTGTGCCTTCAAATAATTGTCTTTTATAAATAACCAACCAAGCACCCATTTTAAAATACATGTAACATTAAAACCCTTCAGTAACTTTGGAGGCAGCCTGCACGAATGTTCAGTATCATTCACTTTGGAACGTTAAACACAAATACAGGAGAAAACAGTACAAACTTGCAAATATTGTAAAAGATCACTGATAAAATTGAAGGATATATATTGACATCCATTTTCAAAGGTACTGTAGAAATAAAGGGTAATTAATATCTAAAAAAAAAAAAGAGCAAGTGGAAAAGACCTGGGTAGAGCTGCACACACTTGTGTGTAACAAGGCTGCAGGATTTGAAGGGATTGACTTGCCACCATTAGATTTTCCCTCCAGCCCGAAGCAGTGCCTTAAAGCCTGCAATACAAACAGGGCAGTCTTGCCAAGAGGCTTTTCTAGAAAATTCTCCTTTTAAAACATTAATGTTTACCATTGTATTTTTAGCTCCTATCTCATTTCACTTCTCATGGAACACAGCATATTTAAGATACTGATGTAGCTAAACAAATACTAAGTTGTGTGGAATATAAGTTTCAAATCAAAGTATTTTGTCCTTCAGCAATGAGCACAATCAAGATGCAGGTGCCAACTGGAAAGTAAATGTAATTCCTCCTGTTTCTGGTGAAGCTATCCAAGTCAGGGCTATGTTCCTCAAATGGCAGACAACTTTGGTGAAGAACTTCAATAAAAATAATGCCCCAAAATTGTGAGGGAGGTTATGAACTGCATTAAAACAGGCTCCTAGCAATTGCTGAACAAGCCTGCAGTACCCAGTTAGACTTACTAAGAGACAGATAGCAAATTACTTGTTTCTGCTTCCTCATAATAAAAAAACCAATAAACATATCTCAACTTTGCCTATAGTTTAAAAACATAACAAGAAAAGGAAAAATCCTGGTTGTTATTTTTCACACAAGAACTTGGAGTTGTAGCAGACAGACCACTGTTCAGTAACAGGCAAAAGAGGAAACAGACTACAAGGAATTACTGTAAAAAGACCAGAATAAAAGCCAGAAATCATTATAACACAAGTGTATAAATCCAAAATGTAGATACATTTCAAATATTTTGTGCAAGGTCTGCTCTTTCACCTCAAAAAGTGTTTAGTGGAACTAAGAAATAGGAAAAGAGTAGCAAGGCTGATTGAAACTAGGAAACAATGTCCATGCAAAGAGCAACTACACCATGAGAACTTCTCAAGTCAGAAAAAAGAACATCAAGTGCAGGTAGCATACACGTCTATGAAGTCACGAATGGCAAAAAAACGAATAGAAAAAGATTACTGAATGTTTTTCACAGTGCAAGAACTAAGGAGAACCAAATGAAACTGGCAGGTGGCTCAGAAACAAACAAAAGGAAGTACTTTTTCTCACAATGTGTAGTTGAACCCTGGAACTAATTGCCACAGGATGTTGCAGATGCCAAAGTTTACATGAGTTCAAAAAGCAATTAGAGAAATTCACAGGAGGAAAAAAAAATCCATGAATGCCTATTAATCACAAAGATATTACCTCAGGATCAGGAAATCTTGGAACCACAGATTGCAGGCTGCTGTGAGAGCATAACAGGCAAGTACTGCTGTATGCTTGTGCTGTTCCCACGCCTGCTCACTGCCAGGGTCAGGACACTGGGCTACATCAACCACAGGTGGATCTTTCAGTACAAGCATTCTTATAGATGATTGCATTTTAGGACATTTTCAAAGTAAATTTTCCCAATTCAGCTATTCATATTCTCCTATGCCACTTTTTGCAGCTTACGATCCTTTAAGGACTCTAATCCTAGGGCTCCTTTATTTCCATAAACTTAGTAACCATTCACTGGTACAAGTATCATGATAATAGTTACGTTAAGGAGTACATTTACATTACATTTAAAGCATATTTCTGAAGAAAAAGCAACTTTCAGTACATTAAAAAACTAGTAATTTGTTTAAAAGATCTGTTCACACTCTTTAAAATACTTAGAATAAAACTTGATATATGAACACTGAGAAGCAGCAAGATTCAGGGCATAAATGTCATCAAGAAATATTCTTATACAGGATTAAAATACCATGCAAGGCTGTAGAATACAGACAACAAAACCAGCTCAAGTAAGTTTTGAGTCCTTTGTGAGCTCTGATCATGAGACTGGGTCACCCATGTTAGTAACAGCCATTAACCAGTATCCTGAATAAACAACAAAACACTTTCAGTGCTTCAGCATTAAAACACTGATGTAACAGCAGTGAGACAGTGTTCCCATATCATCAGCATCAAGAGGAGGCATCCCAACCTCAGGTATATAAATAATTTACATTTCCAAGTACAGTTTCTAATCCAGCCCCATATTTACAAATTTAGACTGGACATTAGAAGACTATTTGTAACTACCAGAAGAATGATATCCTGGAACATGTTTTCAGTGTCAATACTGAGCCCCAACAAGTAACTGATTTGAAGACGAAGCTCAAGATATTACAATCAGATGAGTTCTATAAACACAGCTGCATGGCATAGAGAGACTGGACTTCGTCTTTCAGGAGATTCTCCCTTCCTAATTAAAATACCAATTCTTCATGAACGTGTGTCACAGGAGTCAGGATTTTTTCCTTTAGGAGAATCCTGAACTTTACTAAATGCTACAAGAAGGAAATGCTAGCCATCTGAGAGTTCAATGCTCTATGCTATCAAAAATCTATCTCAGGGGTACAAAGAAAACCTTCTGCACCATAGAAAAGCATTCTATTCACCAAGGGAAAGGCAAAGAAACTCCCTTTTCCTGCCATATTCCCATAAAAATCACTGCCACTTAGCAATAAAAGCATGCAGAAAGAACACAGCTGATCTGAGTACAGAGCTAAGCAGTGGTAGTTTTAAAATCTTCCCACAGGTACAATAAAGCAGAACATGTCATCACATATTGTTTTGTACCGAGTAACAATTATTTCCTTGGAATAATGCGTGTGGGATCTGTGACCTCCTGAATTTAAAGACATACAGTGCAGTGACATGTTTTTGTTAGACAGTAATTTATGAAATGCAAACTACACACTCGAGGCATTTATACCAGTGCACTGACACCTCAGGTTATGAACACACACAGGCTGCACCTACAGGTCTGGTCTTAGTTTACAAAATAATGACCTCAGCTGTCACTGCTTTGAAATGGGAGCCTATTACTGAGGCTGGGGAGAAGCAAAGTTGACAATGCAAAAATTCTAAGTCAATGTCAAGTGCAAAAGAAAGACATGTCAATTTAAACATCATGGACATGTTTGGGTTCTTTTATTTTGTTTTGAAATATGGAATACTTGAGGATAAATCAAAATCGCCAAGGTTCACTCTATACCATTGTTTGCTCAGGAAAAAAGCCCAAAAAATCAGCATCCTGCATCAAAGCAATAAAACAAGTAGCACTGCTTGGAAAGGAGAACTTTCTCAATAAAAGTCTGCATCCTATTATACAGCTACCACTCGTTTTACCTCAACATTACATAGAGAAGAGGAGAACCCCTTACCTGTAAAACACGTTCTACCCATTCTAAAAGAATGTTTACATGAAGGTTGATACAGGGTTTCAAAAGCAACACAAGATGCTTGGAGAGAATTACATACCTATCATGAAAATCATACAGTCATAGCACCTCTTTCAGAGATCAGTCAAGAAAACCCAGGCAATTTGCCCTAGATCACCAAAACTTCTACTCACAATTCCAAAATATTACATTTTCTAAACAACAACAAATACAATTCACTGGGATTTCAATAACAATACTTCCAATAAGACAGTATTTTCAGTGTAACCAAATCAGCACTATTAAAATAAATCCTTAGATTTTGAGTTTATTATAAGCAAAACATTTACTTTATATTACATTTTGGATCTAAAAAATGAAAAATACCATTCATACTTATGAAACTAACAGCTACTGCAGGCTTCTCCATCCCACTGAACCCTGGATACCAGAACTTTGCTAATTACTCTGCTAATTAAAAAAAGAAACACTGATCACAATATTAATTTATTTTGAATTAAATATGCCAAGTCATATTTTAAAGACAAAAATTAGTTTTCACATCAAACACAAAATTGAGGTCTAAGAAAAATGGTCACCTGTGATGTGAACATGCAGGTATTTATGTATCTACAGGAACTTCATTTATCACTAGCTTTTTTTTTTTCTTTTTCCTTTTGCACAGCACTATTTGTTCCCCTCCCAGACCAGGTGCACAGCTGGAGTTTAAGTGGAAGTCTCACAGAACAGCAGAATGTTCCCAAAAAGACAACTGTATGCATGCAAGTCAAGGCCCATGAGCTAAAAGTCAGTCTAAACCCTACTGGATGTGCAAGCAGACAGCAAGAGACAAGTCCTAAGCCTGGACTGTCACCTTAAAAACTTTCACTGTTTAAAATCTTATTTTCTTAACCATAAAACTCATTAGCACTTTTTGAGCAACCCAAAGCATTAAACTACTGTAATCCCTCAGGAAGGGGAATCTCTCTTTAAAATATTACTCTCTTTTAAGTACATTTTTTCAATATACTGGTGGCATATCTTTGTATCACTGAAATTACATCTAGTGTAAATTATATTATCATACTCTACTACCTACATCTACCTTTGAATCAGATCTGACTGTACTTAAGAAAAAATCTATAGAATATTAAATAAATGCCAAGACATGAACAACCCACATCACACTGAATATTCTCAAGGACAGTGGTCAGAATTTGCTTCATTTCAAGCTCATTCCAAAACACTGTAGAGTGGGTACTTACTGAGATCCTCTGCAAGCTGGACTCTCTTGCCAGTTAGAAGTGCCACCTTTTTTTCATTGTCCTCAGCAAAATCTTCAAGCACTTCCTTTACATTCTTCTCCAAGCGCCTTACTGCAAAAAACCAAAACAACAATGCAACCAAAAAAAAAAGTGAGTGGCAACACTTTTGCAACTCGACCTAAGGACAAAATTTTGGGAAGGTCTGTTAGAAACACAGTGTATGTTACCATACCTATTAATCTGATAGGAGAAAAGGCAAGCATCTGAACACAGAAGCCCCTTCTTTGAGTCATTAAGAATGGAAATTCTTTGAGAAAGATTTTTAAATTTCAAAGGGTATGTTCTGTCTCAGCAAAATTATTATTGGATTACTTTTTTGGAAAGAGGTAATTTTTTGTTTGTAACCCTTCCACTGACTGAGCCTTACCTTCAGTGTTGGTGAGCTGCTGCCTCAGTGTATTTGCTGTAATGGCCAGCATTCGCTGTATTCTCCAGAAGAGGACAACGTCATTACATTCGAGCTGGAACAACAGAACTGGTGGTGTCAGACCTCTGATGTCCAGTGAACATCCCACACACACAAGAATCTCTTGAGACTTTTAGCAGCAACTGTAACTTCCTGTATATATATATCAGACCTTGCACAAAAATCCCACAGAATTACTGGTGGAGGTAACAAGGAAATACATCAAAAATACTTAACAAGAACCACATCAGCCTTACTTAATGCAGTGCATCACCTTCACGTCTGCTATTTTCAACAGAAAGAGCTGTATCATGGGAAACCATGGAAAAACAATTTGCACACACTTTATGCATGCTAGGGAGTGTAACCTAATGCTCACTGGAACACCACTGATCATAGCAAATAGACTGAGAGACAACAGCCAAGCTCCAGGCTGTGCCTCCCTGCCTGACAAATGCTTCTGAAGACAGGGCTGGGCCAAGGGCTGTATTTATTACCAACAGAAGAGACAGTTTCTACACCTGCAAGGATGGCAAGGAGGGAGCATTAAGTTCACATTAGGATACCACAAAAAAGACAGTAACATGAATAGGAGTTTAAGTGTCATGACGAGGCAGCTCTCCACACTGTGATCTCATTCTCTCTTATCTCTTATAAGCAAAGATATTTCTAGAGTAACAAAGATCTCTGGCTTCACGGCTCATAAAGAGAAAACTGAAGTGAAAAGCCCCACCTTTCCAGCAATTTCTCTTTGGTTTAAAATATAATGGTAAGAAAACTGTTTATTCTTTGTGTGACTTGACACATACTGTCATTTACTGCACAAGCTTGGGTTTACAAAACTGGAGTTATTTATAAAGACTTGTTCGGAAACTCCATAGCGTTAATTTTTTTACCTATGGATCACACATGGTTCCAAGCATTAACTCCAAACACTTACTAACCATACTTTTCCTATAAATCCATAAGGATGTTTTCTGAATTTTTTTGTGTAAGTGAAGTAAATAACTATCAATGGGAAAGCAGGAGAAATGGATATCAACAACATATCAACAGCTGTACACTTCTGCTTTTTAGCTGTGCATTTTCAATACAAATTGATTAGAAACAGATGCTTAGGTCATGGCTGATACCTAGTGGTCATTTTACATCATTACCACCAGGATGGCATTTTATCCATTACCAGCCTCATGTAAAACATATCTGAGATCACCAGCTATCTGATCAGGCTACTTTGAAGTATTTTTAGATTTTTCTTCAACTGAAATAGAAATATTAAGGCAAAACACCAGTGTTGATGAAGAACATATGTTCTTCAATTTACCTCTGAGTCCACAAAATGCCTCTGATAATAATAGAAACCTCTTCGACATAGACTGCAGTGGTTCAAAGCAGACTTCAGGAAGTATCTTCTATAAATTTGGTGCCATGTGTCTTTAATCTAGGAAAAGAGTATTTAAATTTGACTAAATAAATAAATACATACACTCACTATCATGCTTAGATTAATGATTGCATTTAATTTTAAAATGTAGCTCCAAATTCCACTATTGCTATCATGTAACACACATTTAAATATTTCTCAGCAATTTGTCTGCAACTGGGATATGATTAATGTGTTAGTTACACTTGGCAAACACTACAGATGACTTGTCAATTTAAAACCTACTCTTCCATGCACATAACTGAATGCTTAAAAATCCTGTCTGCAGCCAAAACACGTTTAAATTATATACTACAAAACATTCTTTACATTAACACGGAGAACACATTTTTGAGTTGTACCCGTTAATTTACCAATTAAACCAGATTAAAGCTTAGAGAAATATTTAATGGGTCTTACGTAAACAAACATTTATAACTTTTCTTGATTAGGCTTATTATGTTTCAATTCTTCAAAATTAAATATGTGTATAGAGACGCCTCTCTGGAAAACCCATAAAACATAATTAAGAAAATCAATTGCTTAGCTAGAAAAAAGCCTCAATTTGCAATCAGCCTCCTCACGCAGAGGATGTGGATCACTACTATGACCTTTATAAAACATGGTAAGTGATGTGTAGGAAAGGAACAGCAGATATTACAAAAACTCTTCTACCTAGAAGTGCATGTATTAATGTTGCAAAGGTAGCCAAAGTTACTGCAGAAAATAAATCACTGCTAAAGGAAATCTACATCTATTACTTATTAATGTCTGAACTCTCATTTATTTAAAATTTTACATTTAACCAGATAAGAGGTCTAATTACCCCTAAGGGCCTTTCATTGCAATGAGGTATGTCATTTTCCAGAACATTTCAAATGTACAATACAATCCCTTGGGGCACTCTAAAAAAATCCTGCCTTTTTCTAAGTATTTAAAATAATTTTTTTTCTTCATTGCACCAATGAACTTCAAACTTTACATACAATCACACTGAAAGCTTTAGGATGCACAGTATGTTTTTACTGTAACTTGCTCACAAAGGCCTCGATTACATCTGAACAATAATTTCTAACAAGCTTTGTTATAGTGTAGGCAAGAAAATCTGCTCAGCAGATTCTGATTCCACTCTAAACTGACAGATTCCAATGTGCTGTACAGCCTTTGTCTGCCAGCCAACAGAATTGCGTGCAAGCAGTCATTTAGTGATTCCTTTGGAAACATCTGCATTACAAACTCAGTATTCAGATGGAGTCTTTTCTTTTCCATCTAGAAAACATTCAAGTGTTCACAGGGGGCTTCCATGTATCTTGTTACAATTCTGCATCTCACCAGACATGGATCCACTGCTACTCCTCTTGCTTCCAGATTCTTTCTGACAGTCGTCACTTCATCATTTGCCAGATAAGCTGGATGATCTTCATTGCACTTGATTAATTTCTCAAGTTCATTTTTTGTTTCATTACGAATATTCTAGGAGAGGAATGATTAGTTTGAATTTATTATTAGAGACTCAGAGATCATCAGCACCTCCTCAACAAACACTCTATTTGCTTAATAAGCCAGGGCAGAAAGAACCTCTGACACTATTAATTATTATTTTTAAGTTACTTCAGAAGGAATTCGTGCAAAGACGCATCAAATAGAGCATTTTAATGGACAATTCACTGTCAATTTAATTTTTTTCCCATTTCATTATACACAGAAACAAAAAACAAAAACAGAAGGATGGAAAAAAAAAATCATAGGTGTTAGCCCCCTTTCCCCTCCATGAATATCTGCTAGCAGGGTTCACATTCACATACCACTTGTCACACTGATGAGAATTGTAATTTTTGCCTATTAGCTATCAGGAACTCTCCATGGATTCATACCTTTAAGTTGCTGTTCATAAGTCAATTAATATAGGTTGAAGTCACTACCTTGCTCCAACAGCTGGTTGCATATAGCTGACTGTAAAACTCCTTTCTCTGAAACAATTACTTCCTACTCTATCCTTTTAAATTCTGCTTACTTCTTTAAAGTATGAATCAGTTTGAGAAACATCTAGAAAAAGTAATATAAAAAGCCCATCATCCCTGGGCATCAAACAAAAGGTGCAATTAAAATTCAAAGGAAATTTCCAAAAGCTATGAGCCATTAGAGGAGATGTTATGATGAATATGGCAATTCAGAAGATACAACTGTGATTACAGTGCTAGTGATACCACTATCACATACTAATTAAATCCAGAGTATGATAGGAAACTGCATGTGACTTCTGTTTAGAAGGCAGGCATGAAAAGTATAGAAGAGAATAGCCCAGTTTCCACCAGCTCTCATTGATTTCTTTCTACTGCAAGAACTTTAATACATAGGTCAATGTCATAATAGCAAAAATGTAATTCAGCTGAAAAATGAAGAACAGTATACAAGTCACTCTGTAGATGCAGCATGGAAAAAGAAGACAAAATTCTCTGTGGTATTTAAAACAACCACAAGTGACTTTTTTTTGTAGTAATCTAAATAGTGTAAAGACAATTGGTAGTTTTGAAAATTTATTGAGCAATAAAGTTTTCTAAAAGTAGTGAACTATAAATTCTTTATGATTTTTTTTCCTTTTACCTGTTCTTTGGTGCGGCCTACCCAGTATAACCACCTTTTTTTCCAGTCTGGACCCACCATATCTTCAATAACAGATTCAGCTGAAAAAGGAAGATATTAACTATTGAACAAAATACATGCAACCAGACAAATTTATACATTAACTTTCAACATTAAGTATGTGAACAAGAATGAACATTTTATGTTGAAGAACATAAAATACACCACACTGAGTTAAGTCAGGTGTCTTAGACTTCAATCAATGGTTCATGTATTTTACTAAATTTAAAAAATTACTTCCAACCAGTAGATACTTCAAGTAAGTATATAAATAATACAACATCCCTCTACTGAGACCACCCTCCTGGCTCCAAATCATACATTTGAAAAAAACCCTGCTGCAACTTGCATCAAAACTGATTATGCTAGAAACCATAAACAGACCAACTCTTTTCCCTGAATTTATCCTGTTCTCCTCCGTGTGCATTTGTAACATTTTTTGACTCTATAGATCTCTACTGCTTCTCTTTCAGTTGCCTCATTTCAAGAGCAAGAGGATGAGAGCTTTTGAGGCTGTACTTCGCTAAATATTTCTATCAGTATCAGTACCACTGCAAGCAGTCACCACTGTGTCAGCTGGGCTGATACAAAGGCTGCACCTTAGTGAAGTGAACTAGATCCAGACTGGCCCAGATTAAAAAAAGAAGAAGAGTGGAATACATGACACCACTCACTGTCTTTGAGCCGACTTTGGAGCGTCTCTTCCATGAAATGAATGGCTGCATCCCACTGCTGTTTATCAGATATTGACCGATCTTCCAAAGCGTTGTGCTGGATCACCCGCTGAAATACAGAATGTCACTTTAGCACACAGTAAATAATTCATTCAGGATTTCGTTCATAACTCATTTCTAGTATTCTCTTAGTTTTTTTAATGTCTGCTAAAACAGATTATATTTGCCACACAGAAGAAATTCAAGAGCCATCTTTCAAAGCACTGTCAAAATTATTTTCACGTGCCTCTGACTCTTTTCTACAGCCTAGCATAAATAATGGAAAAAATAAAGCAAAAGATATGAAATCCCTCTGGATTACAGAATCTGTAAAGATGGCAATGAAATGATATTATTTTATGTGACTACACTGAACAGAACAAATAAGCTGATGCTAAGCAATTCTCACCAGGCTGCCCTTATGCTGCCAGTGGGTTATGGAGGACTTTCATGAATCAACCAAAACAGTTTTATTAGATACTATTCAGAGCAATAACTAATAAAAGATAATAATGAAATTAATTGAGAAACACTGAATTAAAACATTATATAGAAAAGTGAGATGCACACAACAACAATCATTTTACGATTACAGTGGAAGAACGCAAAAAATACTGATTATTCAGTACTTTACTGATTACTTCAGTACAACTTTGATAAAATATTTCAAGGCAAAAAAACCCACTACATTATACCAGGCTATCCTCTGCTCTCTCGTTCCATTTATGTCGCTTAATAGTTTCTTCTTTGACTGCTTGTTTCAGTTTATCAAATATATCATCATGTTCTTTCCCTTTCTTTTCTGTCATGAACCGGGAAAATTCTTCTTGCAAAGTCTCCCATGCCACCTGGAAAGTTAGCAAACAATTCCTCCTGAAATGGACCATTACACCATGCACCAGCTGATAAAGGCACATTTATTATAATTCTTCCAAGTATTCTTCCAAGTCTCTTCCAATCTGGAGACTTTCCAAAAAAACCATGCAAACATAAATCACTGACTTTTCCCTTGCTGCCTTATCCATTACTAATAAAAGCAACACTAAACTTCGCTTCACTGTATTGTAGCAAGCAGAATTCTGTTAAACTTGCATAAATCTATTACGTGTGAATACACCTACTTGAACGGTTTGTTAACCGTGCAAAAATAGGGTTGTTTGGTTTTTTTTTCCTTTAATAGGCAAAATTCACTACAAGAACAAAATGCAATGTTTCTGCTCTGTATGCTTCTGGACATCAAGATCTTGCCAGCCTTTTCTGACATGTAAACTCATTAAAAGAACTGCAGTCAGCCATTCAAACATTACCTTCTCTGGACTTACACTTTCATTTTAAATTTTAATTAAGTTTTACATTTTTTAAAATTTAAGTAACTAAATTCTCACCTCTACTGCTTTATTAGGCAGTTGCTTGTCAGTCCACTGCTTCAGTTTGATGTCCACAGTGGTGTTAAACGTCCCTGAGTTGGCAGTCTGCGCTGCTGGCAGGTATATGTTCTCAATCACATGAGTAGATACCCTTTCCCACAAAGTTTTCTCAAGCATTTCCTCCCTAAAATGAGAGTTGTAACACGTGATGGTTTCCAGTACACAACAGGTGTGCTTTCAATTTGTTACAAACAGAAAACAAGACTACAGATGACAGGAATACAATGCATTTGTATGTATTTGTAATGCAATGTCCAAGAAAAACAGTTTCTTACTTATATTTGAGAATGTTTTTTACCTGAATTCTATTTTAAAGGCAAACTTCCCCTAGTAAATTATGAAAAAAAAGAAAAAAATTACCATACCAGTGCTTTGGTGTGACCTGAGTCAAACTTATGACTTCATCAAGAATCTCATTCTTTGCTTTCTCAAACAGTTCATTCTGTGCAAAAGGAAATAATAAGATTAAGTATAGTTTGGTCACGTTACCATATAAAAGGTAAAAAAATCCCAAACTATTTCCTTAAGGCCTTTAAGCCTAAAATGGTAACTCCTGGTCATGTTCTGAACACTGTGTGTGCATATCATCAGCTACCCTGGTTTACCATACATCTTCCCCCCATCTCTTTCATACCTCTGTCCAGGCATGGCATTTCAATATTCAGGATCTCTTAAATAGAATTGGAAAATGAGATCCTAACTTCTGTTTTGTTACTCTGTCTCAAAGACCAGGGAATGTAACTTCTCTTTGCCAGTTCTATCATGATCACAAAGCAACACTGACCTATCCCTTGGGGCAAGTGAGGTCAGGTAACTCTATACTAGAGGAGTTCAGGTAACTCTATACTAGAAGAGTGAAGGACTTAAGTGTTGAAGTATCACAATTTTGAAGAACAGTATTTCATGAAACAGAACTCAGTATTTCCTTCCCTACAATAATTTACACTGTCCTAACATTTTGAAATGTCAGTACTTTATGGTAACTTTAAGAAACCTTTACAAATGAAATTAAAAGGCATAAATTTTAATTCATAATCTTCAACTTTTTGTAGCACACCAATGAAAGCAGTAGTGTGATTTACCCTGTCAAGCTCTCGCAACCGGGGGTAATTGTTCTTCCATTCCGTCTCAAGATTGAAACGTGTGGCTGCAAAAATCAGAAACAGGGCCTTATTTTTCTTAATTATCCATATGCACTTCACAACTACCTTAAAAGTTTAGCAGGTCTTAAAATTGCCACAAATCTCTTATGAAAAACTCTCCAAGAACTTTAAGCGCATCTGCAAATGAGTAGAAATTTTTTCTGTCTATGCCAAGACACTCTGTCTACAAATTACAGAATTCATGCATTAAAACAGCACAGTGGAGTCATTCAGCTTCCAGCTCTGCACACGTCAGCCCTGCCCTGGCTGACCACATGGTACCTTTATATAGGAAGCCATTTTAAACATCTTAATCTAGTGGAAGAACTGTGATTTGCCCACAAAAAAACTCCAACTTGATTTTTGTTCTTCATGCTTATTTACTCCTTTGGTTTTTAGAGCAAGTGGTACTTCACAACATAAATTACTTTTTTAGGTTTTTTTCTAGAAATTACCTGGGGCAGTTATCAATTAATGGGAAATGTTGATCATATAAAATGGTTGAAATAATTGCCCAAGCATGCTGGAAAAACAGTATTATATGTACACAGAAGAAATAACTGTTTAACAGCAAGTTGCTATTTCCCTTGCTTTTTGAAAACGTGTTTACCTTTAAAAGCATCTGCCTGCTGCTCCACAGACTCTCTCACCATTTTCCAAAAGCAGTCTGACACAGCAAGACTTAAGTTCTTTGTTGTTACCTGATGTGCTTTAAGCATACTTGTCCTGTGAAGAAAGACAGCCAAAGGAAGTTCTCTGCATACCCATGCTTTTGGGCCCCCATTTTCTCCTCTCTAGAATAAAGCTTTGCTTCATAGAGCAGAAAATAACATGTAATTGTGTACCTAACCCAAATTCCAGTCTCTTCCTCTAAAATACTCAGTGTAGATCACCAAAGCAAGGGGGAAAAACCCCAAAACAAAACATAGGAACAAAGAACCCCATTCTAAATAAGTTCTTATTTTAGAGGTTGCAGTGTAGGCACTACAGTCCCAAAGATCATTTAGTGTACTTTCCTGAGAAATATCAGCCTGTGAAATCAAAACTCTGCTCAGTGAGCTTCCCTCAGAACACACAAACTAACCTTTTGAATATAACATTGTCACACCAAGACAACTGATGTTTAGAGGCACTAAAACTCAATTTTGGGCTGGATTCACTCCTCTCAGCTCTAAGTGCTCAGACATAGGCTGAAACGTAGTTCTTGGAAGAGTGACCCAGAATGCCAATGGAATCAACTGAAGCCTAAAGATGCCTGTCTGTCTCCACTGATTTACAGCAAGCATGGAAACCAGGATAAATTGGTCACCTCAACATGATACTTAATTTAAGAAGATTAAATCTCACTTAGTGTTTCCACATTGCAATCCTTTTAAATTCAACAAGAAGAACTGATGCTAGCATTTACCAACACAGGCTCATTCGATAGAAAGAATAAAATAGCAACATACTTTAACAGCTTTGAATTTTGAAAAAATTCCTCTTCATATTCTTTAATAGATTCAATGCTTTCACTGCTGTTTCCTGCAGAAAGAAAAGAGTGCTGCAACAGTTCCATTTAGATAGCTTTCTGGACTACCAAGGACAAAATAAGCAGAGTTAGAGCTCTCTTTACCTTTTCCAGTGACAACTGCAAAATAACCCAAAGCTTTCATTGGGAAGAGCTTGCCTTCAATGATTTGCTGGATCTATGAAAATAAAGGATTAAAATAAAACATCATTAACTTTGCACAGACATTCTTTCCTTCAGCACAGTTTTAAGGCCTACTATCTACTTATACCCATGCATAGACTACTGCAGTTTGTCATGGAACTGTGAGTTCTATGGAGATTGAGAACAAAACAAATGAAAAAAATAAAGACATAAATCTACCAAGGCGTAACACAGCAGAACACAAAACACAACAAAAATGCCTATCCCAGAAGCCTTAAGCCTTTTTGGGAAATGGAACTTGCTCAGGTCACCTTCATGAAAGGAATTAGTACTATAGCAAGCTGAGACTGAAGTCCCATAGCTGATCACTAAAAGCAAGGCCTGAGAGATTAAAACAAAAAAAAATCATCATACTGAATACAGAAATAAGCACTCAAAACCATCTACAACAGGTCAGTGACAACCAATATCTCTGACAGCATCTCAAGAATTTTACCATGTGTGACTTCAACCAGCACAACGTGAGAAAAAGAGTTTCAACTTACCCTGTTTGGACTAGCCACATTTTTCTCTGCAAGATCAACCTTAGTCAACACAAATATTGTCCTTTTTCCTTGGGGATCCATTTGGCTGACTAGGTCTGTGACAATACTGCGTTCTGCATCCACTGACCCATCTAAAATAAATACGAAGTTTATTTTAGGGATTTTTATAATCTATCACACAGTACTGAGAACACAGTAGCCATCAAGTAAGCTTCATGTTACAAATTTAACCTAGTAAAATTAGACTTATGTTTCATTTTTGGATACACACAGTGGAAAAACTGCTTTGTTCCCAGAATCGTAACAAACCAGTTTGTTGTAGTTCTGTAAACTTTGAACAAAAACCAGCTTGCTCAAAAAACTCATGATTATACTATATTCAATATTATTGAATGCTACCTCCAAAAACACTTTTGTGGAAAACTTGAATTTTATTATCACCACCATTTTTCTTTAATGCTAAAAAACCTCACAGCAAAAAGTTGTTTTTTGCACAGATTTTGTTCAGATTTCCTTAATTTATAAACAGACATTCCACAGCATGCTGTTTTGTACACTACACAAATTACCTCAAAAGGAAGAACACCATCAGAACAGATCCAGAGTAACATACAAACCATGATTGAAAATATAAATGGATAATCATTTAGACTCTTAGTACCTTGAATACAGAGGATGATGGCATTAGGATTCTGCATGTAGGCCTTGCTGATGCTAAAGATAGTTTCCTTCGTATCTGGAGCCATACCTGACGTCACAGTCTTTAATATGCACATGGAGATAAATATTTAAAGAAAAACAAAGAAAACAAACATGTTAAAACCCCCCCCAACAGCTAATGGTCTCACCAATAACACTACCTCATTTACATGTCTTCATTTTTTAAACTATTGCATACTTACACTAATGACTCCAGGTAAATCAACCAATACCATTCTCTGCAAACCAGGACCTTTCACACTTAAGGAGATGGTCTGTGAAGCAAAATTGAAATTAGAGGTTTATACACCACCTTCTTTCAATGTAGTTACATAGACAAACAGACATACATAAAACTATATGAACACATATTTACACGTCTTAATCAGCAACAACTTGCCATTTTAAATAGGAAGTACAACTTTTAATGTAAGTAATTGCTGTATAAAACTGATTTTAACAGTCTAAATACACTTTGTATAGTGTAAAATATGAAGTATATGTAAACTGGATTCACCACAGTCTCCCAGCTGAAGAATGCTTTCAAAAGATACACAGGTATAGATATTTGCCAATAAATATTTGACAAGTCTTACCTCAGTGCTAACAGTGCACCCTTCTTTCACACTATTTCTCATTCTGATTTCTATTTCATTTCTCAAAGCTGCAAGCTGTTGTGAGAAAAGCAAAGTATCAAACACAAAACTCTTTATACCTGTGACAGAAGAAAAATTACCTACACAGAAAACCACTTTACTTAGGGATGAAGATCTCAGTTTATAAGTATTATCTCAAATGCTTGTTTAGTAAGTCTGGTAAATGGGAAGGGTACTAAATGATAGATTATCTGCAGATCCCCTCATGCTTCAAAAAGTATCTTGGCACAAGAAGCACTCTACATTTTATCCACTTCAGTGCCAGCCAAAAAGCATATTAAGAGATAATTTAATAACTAATACAATGCCTTGCCCCACTGAACATCTTTCACTCTAATTAAAACAGGGGCTTAGAGATCACAGAGACAAAAAAATTATTCAGAGAATTAACAGAAGTCTCATTAACTTCCAGTCACTTTATTATACTTACATCCTCCTCTTTGGTCAGATCAAACTCCCGAGAGCTGTCTTTGAATAAAGCCACATGATGGGGACCTTCACTAAGGGTTACCTAAATGTTAAAAGCTTTAATGAGAAAGTATAGCAAATCTAACACAGAGAAAAATGAGAAGTACATGGCATATGTGCACTTCCCTCTGTAGAAACACAATTGTGTGTAATGCTTATTTAGCACAAAATTACTAAATGGTACTGCTACTACTCAGACAGTACACTTGGATCATACACAGATCTGCAGAGGTTTTGTCATTGGCTGAAACAGCTCTCTTGCTTAGAGGCCATTTTATAAACCTTTGTACATGTATGCCTCAGTAAATGTCACGATCAGAGGCAGAACAATACAGCAAATGGTGATTCAGAGATGATGATGTTTCTTACCTTGACAGGGGAACGTGTCATCATCTCCCCAGACCCTCGAGGGAATATGCGTGCCTGGGCAATCATTTCTAACACGCTGGTTTTTCCTGCACTTTGATCTCCAACCACCACCACCTGAAGTGAAAGTTTAAACAGCCATTGGCTTTTGGAAGCACATTTTGGAAGCTCAGACAAAAGCTGACTAGGAAGACAAATCTGTATCAACACCAGCTGTTTTCTGCTTGGTAATAAATGCACTGGTTTAAAGATGGAATCTTTGAAGAAATATTAACTTTTAGTCAAGCAAAAAAATTGACTTGTGTTTAAGACAGCACAGTCCACAAAGCACCCTGCCAGGGTATCTAATGAAGAGAGGGAGGGCTTGTTGCTCTCGTGGCGGGCAGCTCCTCTCTTCTTGTACAAAATCCTTCCAGCAAGCAAAACATTTCTCATCTGGTAGATGCTGCTTCTACCTGGGAAGAGCTGAATCCTGAATTTCACCATCTTAGCAGCTTCCTATATGCTACAGGTGGTTGTGCAAGCAGGAAGCATTCCTGGCTCTGTCCTATACCAGCAGTCAGGCAAACCCCTTCCCAAATGGGGTTTGCTGTGGGGTCAGGGGCACTGCTGTGGGGAGATAGACAGGGCACCTTACTCGCTCAGCTCCACTCACACACACTGGGAAACAAAAACCATTTCACAGGAAGATGGGGTGCTCAGACTGAAACTACTTAAAATGAAAAGCTGAGCACAGCAGCAGTAACTGAATCTAGAGAGAGTTTATCTAAGAGCCAAAACAGACTTAGCCTGGTTAAATTGCTTATTTTCAAAATTATCATATTGCTTTTAAAATGAAAGACACACCTTAAGCAAAAAGGTGGTGTTACAAGAAAATAGCCTAGCTCTAACTCTGGATTATTCTGAAATATAATTGAATGCTCTATTTTATTCTAAAGCTAGTGTTTAAGTGAAAAGCATTGAATTTGTTAGCTACTTACTCGAGGTAGGTGATCTTGAGTGTTATAACTGGCATCATAATCAGACAGGATGTCAAGTACTTCAGAATACATGTCAATCAAGGACTTCTATGAAAAAAAAGTACAGAAAGAAAACATAGCCAAGTAAGAGAACAAAGACTGGGTTTCAGACTTCTGTAAACTTGTGTTAAAATGTTTTTACTTTCTCCTGATTGTTTGAAACCACAGCTGTCCGTACTGCAGCACAGATCTTTGTTCTATGAAATACAGTAACAGGTCACTCCTTGACTCCTGTGGATGAAAATACTATGGCGTCTTGCTGGAGAAGGAGAACGAGAGCTCCTATGTACAGCACAAGAGAACAACTGAGTGCAAATTTTGCAGCTTTCAAGTTAAGCTAAATTGAGTTCCTTTCATTAAACATCTAGACTTATTTAGTTTGATGAACAATAAACATTAACAAGCAGCCAGAGTTACCAATCTTATTCTGTACAAGCAAGACTTATCCTTCAGTTCCCAGAGGAAAAAGCAAGGTCCATATTGGTTAACAAATGACACAGAGAAGCAGAAAACATCAATTTTTAGAATGCTTAGGATGTTGGCAGACAAAAACTAAATCCAATCTCACTAGATTTATACAGTCAGTAAATGATGTTCCCTGACCCCATAACTTACTCCTACCAAACTCAGTGAGACCCATGACAAAGAATAAAGGTATCAGACTGTGTGTGCAAGAAGAGTTGGAAGCAAGATTACTCAAAAATACAGCGAAGTTACATGAAAAAACTAAGCCACATTTCCCAATCACTTAGGTAAGTTATTTAGTTAGACATGTTAACCCCTTTGTCTTTTTCCATTGAAGCCACTTCCAAAAGTTATATAGCTAAAAAATAAAGGATGTATAAAAGTCTTCATGACTCAAAAAATTAACAGAGGTATCTTAAAACAAATGTTAAAAGTTTATATATGAATTGACAAATGAAATTTGGAATAGCATCGTGGAAAATATGGCATAATTATAGTTCTATGCAGCTTTACAACACATAAGTACCTTTAACTTCCTCTGATGAATTCCTTTATCATCTCTTTGCAGTACCAATTTTCTTAATTCCTTGTTCTCCTTCTCCAATCGTTCCAGCATTCTTTGGTATTTGAGCTATAAGAAGTAGTACAAACATATTTGTGTAATTATGGACATAGGAGAATCACATGAGCAAAGTTTTATCTATGAAAAGCCTATAATCCTTGAGGCAGGCCTTTCAAAAATACAGAAATCTGTGTGATCACTAAAGTTACTAAGAAGACAAGGTCACAAAGAGAAGAGTGCTACTTTTTTTTTTGCAATGCAACTCCTTTGCTTCAAAAGTTTTTATAAGACCACACTGTTCAAAGCTCAGGACACATGGATCAGTCTTTAAGCATCTTAAGCATCATTTTCAAAGAAGCTCCACATAAGGAATCAGACAGAAATCAGTGCCAGTGGGAACTGGCCATTGAATCAAAAAGATCATGGAGCTTAAATGTAAACTTGCAAGCCTAGTTTAGACCCTTTCTTCAGCATAAAACCTCAGATCAAGACACAACTATACCAGCTTAGTCCTGTTTAGGAGATTGTAACAGTACTCTGAAGATGAGAGATGTATATAGCTTTGATATCTACTCTGAAAATGCTTTTCTACAACATGAAAATGTATTTGGCTTGAGTGTACTTTTAAGAACAAGTCAAATTTCAGTATGTTGTTAAAAGAAAAAGGTAAGTAAATAATGCACTCAAAACCAGCAAATACATAATGAGGTTAGGAAAGCCCCTATGAAACAATGTAGCAGAGCCAAAGAGCAAATCAATTTAGAAGCCTGTAGATAGAAGATTAATTGTACAGTAACATGAGCAAGAAAACCAAAACACTGACAAACAGGACTAATGTGCATTATCCCTGAAAAAATCTAGCTCACAAGTAACTAGTTCTGCCTTGCTAATCAAGGATAGATTAAAACTTGATTGGAATGAGGTCTTGCATTCTGTAAGTCATTGTCAGAGAAGAACTGACTAGACTGACCTTTGGTCTGTACCAACACAGGGGACTCTGCATTGATACATTCAGAGATTGAAAAAACCATTTCATTTTTACCAAATATACTTCAGGTGTGCTTTTGTCTAGTAAGTCTGAGTCTGCTGTACATAAATTACTACTTAAGGCATCAATAACTCAGAAAAGTCACCTGAGTGCGTAGAAGTTCTTCTTGAAGTTGATCAATCTTCTCTTTGTCAGAAACCTACAAAGAAAAATAATCACAGCTACCATTGCTTGTTTAGTTTAAGTATTCTAAGTAACCAAATCATGACTTGAAAGCTTCATTCCACATAAAAAAGTGATGTTACATGCATTTTACAGCAAGTAAAATTTTCAATTAGCAATTGAAATTTAAAACTGATTGAAAGCTTCATCTGCAACAGGAGGTTCACACATCAGAGAATTGTCAGAATTTCAGTACATGCAAATATAAAAATTAACCCTTCAAGACTTAATGCTGGGAAAGTGGGCTTAAGGAAAAGCAGCTTCATATGGTGCTGAGTTTTCTGGCCACTAATTAAATGTAGTTTTAGTGGTCACACTCTCAGGTTCTTATATGTTCATTTTCTGAATTAGCACCATCTCAATGTGATAAAATCACTGAACACCTGCTTGCTACAGAAACTACTTTCAGGTGAGTATTCACTATTTATTTCATATTTGTCAGAATTCTAAATGTGCTGCACAACTTCATACATTATAGATAGGCAGGACAGTCTTGAAGGGTTATTTCAAAATTATTTAAATAACATAAAAACTGAAAAATCAGGATATTATAGTACAACAGATCTTGAGGTTCAAGGCATTAATGTAATCAGATCAAGCACTAAGAAACATTCTAAGCCAAATGTTCTAAAATGTGTTCATCAAGATGCAGTAAACAGCAGTTTTAAACAATCCCCTTTTAATAACACAAAGACAAAAAGCATAAATGCTGCAATACAAACTCCTATGATCTAAATATTTACAAACAACAAAATCTAATGGTTGATGGATGAAGTATCCAATTTAGAAAAAATAAGCTAAACAATTATTGAACGTGTCAATATTTATATAAAGTTCACGTGACAAAGCCCATGTGACATTTACAACTCAAGTTAGCTTAAGATCAGAAAAGAGCATTTCATCTAATACGCAGAGGACAGCTGTTATTTAGACAGAAATTAATTCCATTACAAAAACTACACAACAGTTGTTACAGACTAAACAAGAAAAATCCACAATTATTCATAGTGATCAATATCATTTAGCTGTTAAACCTGAAGAATTGTGTCTGCACTTTATAGAAAGAAATCCAAGCTGACACTTCCATCTCCATTCAATTATTTTCTTTCATAAAGAACAAAGACAAAATGCTGTAAATTAACTTTTCATTGCTATTAATTAGTTCAGTGGTAGCAAAAGTACATCAGAAACAGGGTTAGTTGAACACAGAGGACTTAATGCATGCAGCCACAAGGTGCTATATGTAAATAAATATTTACATATACATACACCTTCAACACCTCAGAGATAAAAGGGGAAAATACGAATAGGAAGGCAAAGGGAATGATGAGCAAAGCCAAAAGAAGCAAGAAAATTTAGGAAAGAAAAGGAAAACAAAGTGTTTCCATGTGCTGCAGATTTTCCAAGGAGATAACATTTTCCTGCTCTCTGCTGTTCTCAAAGGACTTGTGGGGCCATGATGCACCTCTGAAGGGCTTTCCTACAGACACCTCCAACCACAGGCACCATCTGTGCGGGCGGATGCTTCTGTTCAGCACAGAAAGCCAAAATATTGAACAGTCTCAAGTTGCAAGACCTGAAGCAAAGAACTATCCAGCACTAGATGATTAATTCTAACAAGGACATTAGGTAAGTTACATCAAAACAAACAAACAGCTCTAGAATGATGTCTTTGCCTCAGTGCTTGGTGCAGGGGTGATTCCAGTGTTAGCAAATACAGTATCTTGAATATGTGGTCCATAATATTGCTAGAAATTTTGAAGCTGCCAATAAAAGCTAAAGCTAATATAACAATTTGAAGTACTAAGTCACATAAGACTGATCTCTGATTTCTATCCCACCTCCCCCCCCCAAAAAAAATCAAGGATTACAGTATGTTTATATAGGCACATGAGTATTTGTTTAATCCAGTTCAATATGGTTTGTACATCAACATTCCTCCCTCTTTTCCCATTGACACCATAAAGAATTATGGGAATAGTGAAGACTTATTTTTAATCAAGGGCTGTTGCACACAGATATCTGTTCACTAAGACACTCAAAAGCTCTTTACAGAGTTACATATTTTGCACAGCAGCTGCTTTTCAACAGCCTTTGTCACATATTGTATAAAATGATTATGTGCATCTGAAAATTCAGTACCTTTGAAACCTGTTATTGGTCTTGTATACTCTCTAACTAGATTACAAATAATATAAAATTCATTATGTGCAGAACTACAATGATTACCGATAATTTAAATGAAAATATCAAGGACCAGAGAAAATGAATTCAAGTAGCCATGCACAGTGCAGCTGTACCAGACTAAACAATTTTATTGCTAAATAATTATCAAATTCGACAATCAAGGCTCATTCCTTGCCATAAGGCATTTATGCCAAATAGCACATTGAATGCTAAATTAAAACTTTCTATATGCAAAGGAAGGTAGACCTTCAACCCTCTGAAAACATAGAGCACCTGCCATGGAGGGCAGGACAACATTTACAAAGACAGCCCTAGCAGTTTCTTCACAGCTTGGGAATTGTGGAATTAGTTGCAACAAAGTACTAACAAAGTAGAATCTCAATCAGAAACAAATGTAATATGAAGCTCATTTTTCTTCCTGATTGTGTTTATTAGGCTGATAAATTTTTATCTATCAAATACTGTGCTGTCTTTCCAGCAATTTTTACAAGTTCATGTATTTTATTCTAAACTTCAATCTACCATTTCATACTCCAGCTCTCCCAATAAACTGTATACAATCTGACAAGGGAGCTTGTAACTCTAAACCACATAAAATAATACGGTAAGAAAGTAAAATATTAAAGTACTACTATACTTTCAAAGAACACTGTTTTTCCTCTGCTGATGCACTAAAAAGCATGACAATTACAGCTATGCAAATATGTCTAAAAGTTTAATTCACATTTAGTGCATTCCTCTTTCTGTGGGATTTATCTTCAGAAGTACAGAAGGTCAAGTTCTGCATTCAGTGCTCAATTCCAAAGCTGTTGAAAAGTACAAGTCATCAGAAAGCATCTAAGGAGGCACAAAAGCAGCCAACAAAGCAATGTGGTTAAGAATTACAGATTGCAACAGATCAGACTACTAAAATATCCCAATTTAAGAAGAATTTCCAACCAATCTCAGCCATATAATAATTAATAAAATGATCAGAGATTAAATTAAATAAGTAAAGAGAAGTGCAGGTGCTCAACAAACACAACAAATCAGTAAAAATTCCACCTTAAGACAGATAACAGACAAGGGACTACCATTAATGAATATACAGTAGATACTGTTATTATCAGCAGTATTTAATTGTCTGTGCAAAATTATTACTAAGGAGCTGCTGTCATTTTCAGATTGGTAACAGTACAAAGCAGGGGAGAAGTTCCCAGAGATATATTCCCTGTAGATAGCCACACTCTTACAAGACAGAGCTATCATAAACAAGCAGCAGTAAACAGATTTAACATTAATGTACTTTCCTTAAATGCATTTTTAATGTATGAACTTTAAGTAACAGTTTTTATAGTGGCAGAGATAATACAATTTCAAAGTGACACAAAGTACCTGTTTTGCTTTTAACATCATGCTTAGAATGCAACTTGGTTAAACTGAAACAGGACTACACATCTGTAGTGAAGTTGGCCAATTACTTGTGTCCACTATTTAATTAGTTAGATTTTTCTAGCTCAAATGCAGAGGGCTGCAGTATTTGATTAGAGTGAATGCAGAAAATATCGTCCCTTAAGGCATCACCTTTCGCTTCTGCTGGGAAGAGAAGCCAGCGGCTCTCCGCGCTTCCTCTTCGTGCTGCTGGATTTGTTGTTGTAACAGAATGAGCTCCCCAAGCAGGCCCTGCCGTGAGTTTATAATAAAAAGGAGAGGAAAAATTTGGGGTGTAAGGAGAACAAAGTAAAACCAAAAGGCATGACAAAGACAGATGAAAACAGGTATGAATGGGTCAGTTCAAATAAAAGTGGAATTTCATTAGCAAGACCTCTTGCTAGCTGGAGTGGATAGAGCCAGCAAAACCATAGACTCTGCAAATCCAGGTAGAACAAAAACCAACATTTAGCTACGTTTTACAACTATTTTCAACTTTAACTAAGCATCTAAATAGTTTAAAAGTTCTATCATCCCAGCTTTAAAACATTATCAAAATGTTCAGTTCAGCTTTGTCAGTAAAAGTTCTTTGGGTTTTTGTCTCTTTGTTTTTATTCCCACCAAATCACAGACAGTATAGAAAGACGATTTTTGCTGCTTAACTTTCTCAAACTAGCAGAAAATAGTTTCTTGAGCAGAAAAAAAAAAAAGCTCCCTGTCCACTTAAAATTCATGCTGTCACATAACCCTTCCTGATCATCCCAAAAATCCCTGAAACTTGATGCTTATTCCTTTACTCATTCAGCATTTCCACAAATCTTAGTTTTGTTCTCTTCTCCCTCCACAAACAATCCTGTAATGGTGAGCTGTCTTTTTAAATTGGTTGAGAAGTACTATGCCAGCATCTACTGGAACTTGATGAACTGTTTATTTCAGAGAATGTAGAGAAAAGTATTAATGAACTATTTAAATAATGCTCTTTCAAAAAATGTTACTTGTTCTAAGAAAACAGTGAAATGAAATGTTTCAAAAATGTACTTCAGGAATCAAAACAAACTCTGAAACAGAATTTGGTATAAGAACTCAAGACATCCATCATCAAGGTATACATTTGTTGCATGAAATACACACAGGCATGTACACATAAGGATAAACAACACAAGAGAATGGACAAAAGGAGAAACAATCAAATGACCAAATATCAACATTTGTTAAACAGTGATTTGTACAATTTGAAGCATAGAAAAATACTCTCATTGCATTTTACTGAACCACTTTCAGATTTAATAAATGTCTCTAATGCCAGTCTAGCAAATGCACTAGAACTGAGCCAGGAACCCAGGCAGAAGATTTCTTTACAGCAGCAAGGAGACGAAGCCTCATGACTACATTTAGTATTAGAAGAACAATAATAATATTTTGCCATTTTGCAGACAAGGAAACTCTCAGTATGACCCAACACATTCCCTTTAAACATTATGCTCTGGGTCAAAAAATACAAGAAAAGACACTGAACAAAATCTGCCATGAAGGCCTTCCAGAATTTAAACAGGAAACGTAACAGAAGTCTAAAGTCACCAAATCTAACTATTTAATGAGCAATTACATTCAGAGACATCTTGTACATGTGACTCTTATTCTAGAATAAAGTATGAAAAATCCTTTTTAACTACAGTCACCCATTTAATAAAATATTCAAATATAAATATTATGTCATTTAGAAGACCTCTCTAACATTTTCTTCTTTGAATATATCAATCAATAATCTCATTATTTCCTTTATATTTCAGTTCTTATTTTATTGTTTTAAATTAAAAATATAATTAATACAAAAAAAATTAAGAACTTTAAATAGCACAGAACTATACACACAGTACCCCAGCTGCCATGAACCAAGACACAAACAAAAATATTTACATCTCTCTGTCACTGGACACTACCACTGCATGTCCCCTCCACCAAAATCAATCTGTCCAGTGTAAAACTAAGTTTATTTTAAAGAATTTTTGCTAAAAAACCCAACACTGATCAATTAATGCGATTTCAAAAATCGAGCTCTTTACAAGCATTACATTATTTTTTTCATTGTCAAAGAAACAATGTAAAGGATAGGGAATAACAGGAGTTAACAGACTCCAGTAGTTGACATATTGAGATAAACCCTAACATTGTTACTGTACATTCTTTGAACTTCTCCCAACCCCTATTTTCTTATATTAGAAGTTAATATACCATATTTCAGATGAGTATGACTCTCTCTTTAATTTAAAAGAAACATGAAGGAGTGACAATTATAAGGTAGGTAAAAAGATCAATTTCTAAGAATTTCAATAAATGTAACAATTTTATCTAGGGTACCTATAACTTGAAATTGGAAATTAAGTTGGGAATATAACAGCGCTCTTAATAAAACAGATAAAATTATGGAAACTTTATTGCATAAGTTGCAAGGAAGAACAAAAGAAAAAAGAATGTTTAAAAAAAAATCTGAGTAAGTGATAGTCCTTACTTAAGTCTCTTTTTCACTCTCCAGCAGTAGCTGTAGTCAAGGGCTGTGGGATATTGTGCTGCTCTTTACACCAACTGAAGGTGACCCTGAGCAGGCTGAGTGAGAACCATACACTGCAACTGCTCCAGGGGGCAGCAGAGTCTTCAGAGCATGAGATGGAACCAAAGAACCAGAGCAGAGAAAGGGCTCTAAGCCCCACATCAACATCTGAGTCAATTTTCAGTCCCACTCCACCACAGCTACAACCACTATACATTTTCTTTAATGTTAAAGGCTAAGCTTTGGAATTTGTTTGCTTTAAGAGGAAACTATTCCTTTAGGAATTTTTTCTTACAGACAGACAACAGTGCAAGATAATTTTCTAAGAAGGTAACACAACTGTTTCAAGTAGAAACCTCAGCTACTTCCTCACTTACAGTATTTTTACTTCACTGTAGTTTTTATAACTATCTTTGCTTTTCTTTCTCCCAGAACAAAATTTCTTATTTAATCCAGGTAAAAAGAGATTTGAACACCACATATTTAAATTACTTATCTGAACACTCCAGGAATTTTAATTTAATTATCTTTAAAAGTACGGTACTTTTTGGATCAAATGAGAGATTATGAGATAAATCCATTAGCTGACAAGAAGCACTATAGACTGATTTGGTGTTCAGGACATCTCTGACTCTCTCAAAGTTACTTTGCAAAGCAACTGGTTTCTCACTCATTCTCTACTGAAGGTTTTTAGAGACCTGTCTGAGGATCACATCCAATAACAATTCTTCAGAAAATTCCTCCGAACAAGTAATTTCTAGATTTATCAGTTACTAATCTCTTCACAACAAAACAAAGAAAACCAGCTTATCAGGCACATTTAATACCATACTACAGCACTTTACGCACCCATACAATCACAATTCTTAAACTACCATTGGTTGGCAGAGGTAAGCATCGAATGCAAAAAGGCCATCTTATCCATTGTCTTGAAAATAATAATTTTGACTGCCAATACCTTGGTGATTGTGCTCTGTTAGATATTTGTATGTGCCTAGTTGGAAATATTCTGATCAGACGGATCATATTAATCAGCAAATTAAGATCCTTACAAGATATAATTATTAGATCAGACAAAATTTTCTTAATCATACTGATTTAATCTGCTGATATTTTCCATACCACAGCCAAAGTTAAAATGCAGATACCACTGCGTCCAAAACAACCACAGGATTGTAACAAGCTTTAATGATATTGCTGGTATTCAGTAAAAGTGTCAGTTATTTCAATTATCACAGACAATAAACTAAGATGGCCACTTCATAACAAATCAATAGTAAGGTATTTTTTATGTTTTACACAGTGAAACCTGTGCTAAGCAATCACTCTGGAGAGAAACACAGACAGTTTACGAAGGGGAAATAAAAAGCTAGGTTAATTCTCATGGAAATCCATCACTGATCTGCAGGTAGAATAATGGTTGTAATATGTGAGCTTTGTACAGGTTTCACTATATATTGCCATGCAGAATTAATGTAGAATAAATGTATACATGCCTGCATATACAGAAAAGTTGTTTATGGAAAAGCCCCAGTTAAAGTTCAGAAACTTTCATTGCAAAAACAACTATATCATAATTCACAAATTCCCTGATATATATATAGTTTTCCTTCCATTTTTGTAAAAGAATTTTTAAAATAAACACAAAAAAAATAAAAAGCCTTTAAAGAATGAGCAACATGACAATTTGAGAATTTAAAATTTAACAGAAATGTTCATGAAAACAAAAAAATTAAACTTCACCTTCTTGACTTCAAGGAAAAAAATGTTAAAACATTAAGTTATCAAAATACCGTAACATTATTTTCCAGAGAATAGTAACAAAAATATGATATATGCTTTATCTAGATAAAAAAAGTGAAAAACCAGACTGCTTTAAGAGATGGAAATTCTTTACTAAGACAGAAAATCTCAACTAAGAATTAGAGTTGTGAAAATATCCACAGAAATCGGGCTGCAAGCTGAAATGCTTAGAAATAAATATAAACGCCTAAACCAACTAGGGTAATAAATATAAGCTCAAGTGCCAAGAAGAACATGCCCTGAAAAATTGCAAATGCACATACAATACCTAAAATTACATTCTTATTACAGACCAATTTCCTTAATAATGCAATTCCTAAACATTTTTATGTCTGCCTTGTATTTCCTTACACCAAAATGCTTATTATCACTGCACTATTTTTATAGACAAAAAGCAGTAATGCATACTGAATTAATTTTCAACAATAAATTCTTTCCAAGCTGATTCAAATGAACTTCTGCAATGGGCTACTGATGTACTTTGGAAAAATAAATACCTGCTCATAAGACATTTTCAGGTTTGCAAGTGAGTAATTACCTTCTTGAACTGTTTGTCACTGTCATATCCCTGGTCAGTAGCCCGGAATGCTGTTTCCCCTGGAGAACGTAGGACACAATTACAGACACTCATAATAAGATGCAAAAGGCACCTAAAAATTCTCAAACTACACCTACTAGAAAATCAAAGCTTCAACCCTTATGAGTTAGTAATTCAACAGTCTTTGAAGTTCCTACAAAAAAAAATTCATCTTAAGAAAATGAGTAAGAAACTCAGTTTAAAACTCATGTGAAAATTTTGTATCTCGTTTATGACTCAGATTAGTTATATCACAAGGGAGCAGGTAGCTTCAGTTAGACTATTAAAAGTTCTCAAAATATGGTAAAATTGATTAATTTTTGAGAAATAAGGATAATACAAAATCCACTGATGCTGCTGTAATGACAGAAAAAAAATCTTTCCTATTGTAAGGACAGGTTTTCAAAAGAAGCTTCTGGAAAAAGCCTGAAATAAAAAGCACCTGCTAAGGACTGTGGCAGAGATATATCACCCTTTCATCTATTCATTCTCACAAGGGGGGATTTAAGTCAGGACAAGGTTCTTCACCCAGAGGGTGGCTGGGTACTGAACAGGGAATCAAGCATCAAGCCTGACCATCAAGAAGCTTTTGGATATCGCTCTCAGGCACAGGGTCGGATTTTAGGGTATCCCTGAAAAGGGCCAGGAATTGGACTTGATGATCCTAATGGATCCCTTCCAACTCAGCATATTCTGTGATTCTGTGAAGTATTTTTAAAATAATTGGAAAGTATTTGTAAATCCATACTAAGTTGCTGTAAATAGTTGTATTTATATTAATATTTACTCCTCTTAGTATAGTAGTGTTTTAACAGTTTGCTGTAAAAAGGCAGGTTAAGGGCAGGAAAAAGGGCTTTTACACACCTAACAACAGAAGTAGATCAGAAGCTCCTATGACTTCACTAACCAAATTGTAACCTGTGAAAAATCAGCAGAAGAGGGGAAATAAAAATTATAAACACAAGACAAAATGCAAAATAAAGATGAGGGGTCTTTGTTTCATTTGGAGGACCACACAATCATAAATGGCCACTACGCCAGTGTGAACATGATAAGTAATGGGCAACATTTCACTATCGGTCAGTAACAACACAATTTTAACTGTTAAAATTTTAAACAGCCAAAATACATAGGAGATTGTAATCTACTTGTCACCCTGCTGAATTTGGCCCCTATTTAGACTCTTGCTGAGTTTGTAAAACTAATAAATTAGTTCTGCCACTGACAGTAATTTAAAGAAACAAAAACACACTTCTTACGCACATTGCTATGAAAATATTTTCAAACACACTCAGAACAGTGATATAACCTCTCACAGACATGATCTTTCATTAATACAAATTTATGTGGTTTGATAATTACTAAGGTATATAATACAAATAATCTTGCAGTTTATTATAAGAATGAGTGAAGTTTTGAACATTAACAAGTCAGGTATGATGATCAAATCTAACTGCTCTCAGTTTCAAAAACTCCAGTGATAGAAATGTCTCATTTAAGTCTGCCAAAACCATGAAGCCTGCTACTGCCTGGATAGGCTGAGGAGACAAACCACCCCGTGTCTTTTCTGAAAGATTTAAAACTCTTACCTGCTCTATTGAAACACTGCCCCACCTAACCTAAATTTCCAAGCAAGTTTTCCTGGGGCCATGACCAGATGGAAAACATCATTCAACCCATTCAACCTTTGTTACAAATCTCCTATTTCACTTGCTTGCACCATTAAGAACCTTTGCTCTTAATAATCCAACTCTTTTCTCCTGTAACAGCTGTGATATTGCTACTGTCCAGTGACACTCTCACCAAGTTCTAGATGGACATATCCAGCTTCTCTGACTCACTGAAGAATTGAGCTTTCAATCTGTTAGAGTTCTCTATTCAATTTCAAATTTCCTGCACTTGCTACTAGAATTCTTGCTTTTAAAAATACATTACACTTACCTGTGTCCACAGCACTTTCACAAGAGATATTCAATGCAAACACACACATTTTCAGATTCTGCTTTGTTTTAGTGTCTAAGGACATACCTATACCCTCACCACGAAAAGGTTCAGCTTTTGAAATGAAAACTTAGCTGAAAATTTGTTCTCACCAGGAGAAAGAAATCCTTTCAGTGAAGCAAGGCTCTCTCCAATCTTGTCAAAGTCAGGCAGAAGTTTGGCAAGGTCATCTGCATCAGGGAGGGCTTTGAGAAGTTTTTCTAGGAGAACAGTACAACAGTCAGTGAGTAGGGCTTTTTTCTGTTTTTGTGAACAAAAAAGGCTTAGGCTATAAAACCTAGCAAATGTTTCAGAATATGGCTTTTGAAAATTTTTTTTAAGAAGTATGAAGAAGTTTCTTTCCACATGCACCTCCCCCCACTAGTATTGGGAAAGCCTGTCAGATCTGAAAAACCAATTGCTCTTTTAGACTTTGAACTTCCTGATAAGTTGGCTGCCTCAGGTGCTTTACAATTGCCGAAAACTTATTGCTGCATTTTACCACATTTCATACATTATTCTTTCACATACTTCATAGAGGATGCTTTAAAATTACATGAAATTGTAACTATGTTCATGTCTTGAACCTTTTTAAGAAAAGCTTAGTTTTCAATTTCATAAACAAGCCAATTTTGAATCCTTAAAAGTAAAAATTATTAGCTTTAAAATACTACAAAAATGTAGTGTCCATTTGCAGTAAGAACAAGAAAACACTTGTATCAGTTTTCAATCACTGCATTTATCTATGCAATACTCATACATGGCATAGGGGTTGGAACTAAATATCTATAAGGTTCCTCCCAACCCAAACCATTCCACGATTCTATGCAGTAAAATTTTCATAGAGATGACTTTTTTTAAAAAAAGAACACCACGTTTCTACCCTGCATACACAACATAAGTCAGTGCTTGATTTTCAGATTTCTGTCTTTCATCTGAAAATACACAAAAGCCTTTACTGCAACCTGAAGGCTCAGGAAAGCAAGAATCTCCATTTTTCATTTTCTTTTCTTCTGCAAGTTCAAGATAATTTTGTAGATAGGCAGGTTCACTATTCTGCATTTTAACTGGTCTTTTACTCACATATTTTTTACTTATCTATTTATATCCTAACTTGTAGGTCATTCATATAGAAAAGAACTTTCTGCATAATACTATCAAAACCTGTGTGAGTCCCCTTGATCATGGGGCAACTCTTGTTTCACTAATGGGATTATATGGCTTTATGAAAGGACCAAGAACATTCCCAAATGAAAGGATGCATTATGGAATATACATGCTAAACAGAGCTTAACTTCTTCTTACAAACACACTGATACAAATGCCTTGGTGAAACACACACCAAACTCCAAAAATAAAAGTTCATTCAAATTACATCTGAAAAGCTACCCCTGGATTGAGGCCCTGATGACCCACACTCCTATGTTTAAATTTTACACACGCCAGTCTTTAGACAGAGTAACATCATGGCTTTGTGATACCGAAGTCAACAAGTTCATCGAGCTCCCAAACGAAGTCAGGAATAATCCACTTATAATCCTCGAGATCTGGCATCATGTCCTTCCACTGCTCATATGTCTAATGGAGAAACGAAAAAAAATCATGGTAGAAATAGAGAAATAGAAAAAGAAATGTACACAGAAAAGCATATGAACAACTACTACCTACACATAAGACATACTAACCCACTATCTTTAGATATGAGTAGTACTTTGATCTTTTAAAATCTATAGTAGTTTGCTTTCCATATTCACTCATCTTTATTGTCATCAGTTAACCAAGGAATGACATCTTGTATTTTTACGGCTATAACAAGAACTACTGTTTTGAAATATGTAATAACAAAGACAAAATGCATAAAGTAGCTTCCAGAGATAAATACCTTCTTTGCTGTGTAGCCACCTCCTACTGCAGATCCTAAGATGAGATAGCGAACTCTGAGAAGCCTGGAGGCTAATCTGGCCAGCCAAAAGTTCCTGTGGGACTGGTATCCATGTTTGACATTTAAAAGTTTTGTTTTGTGAAGGGGAAGACGATTCAGAGAAGAGAACAGCTGAATGGATATCCTTAATGGACGTCTCTGGAACTTTGAAGTTGGGTAGTAGGGATGATGTATACTTCGGGAAACAAGATGCAGGTTTAGGAGCGGTGATTTTCTCTTTATTCCATAGCTGCTATTTGCGAGGCTCCGACAGATGACACTAAAATAAAGAAATAAAAACTTTAACTGATCTCTTCAGCACACCACTAACTCAAACACTTCTTTAGAAGCAATTCACATTACATTTCAGCTGGTTTCAGATAATCTTATTACATCACTCTGAATGCACAATTTCCAGCTACTACTGTTATGCTTATAAGGAAAATCAAAAGCTGCAAACATAGTTAATGGGTAAAGTATTTGTAAGGATTGCAAACACAAAACCTTAACTACAAATTCTGAAGTCTCTTATGAATTATATTTAACTTTTACACTGCAATAAGGCGAGTAATATGTGTGGTAAAGCATTGTTTGGGCTAAGAATCCACAGAAGACTTGCAAGATACAAGAAAACAGCTTGGCCTGTCTTATTCTCTAAACCAACTTTTAAGAACATTAAGTTTATAGAGGATTTTCAAACTTAAGAAAAACCCAATACACAGAAAAAATCTTTTGTAGAATACATTTGTTGTATTTTGGCCAGGCATGCGCTTAATGACATCTTTCAGTTCCTTTCACTTGCTGTGGTTCTAGGACTACAAGAGTATGGTTTTGTCTTGGGTCATGCATGGACAGGATTAGTTCTGGAGATGACTGCACCATGTGAGTTAATGCTTTCATGAAGGAATTCAGACTTAAGAGGGAAAAGTCTGGAAGATTCGACTCTGAAAGAGCTCAGCCACGCAAAGCACATGTTAAAACACAGGAGCCTTCTCAATCCTGCCTATGTTAAGCAAACACATGGCCTGGAATAAAACTTGTGTACTTTCGATTACACTGCCTGCACAGTGCAACAGTTTGAGGTAATTTTGTAAGTTTAGGGAAAAGACAACTGCTCTAAAAAAAAGTAATTTCTTCCGTAACTTTTTGGATGTACCATCATATCAGAATGGTTAATATTAAATAATTTAGTGAATGCAAAATATGTGTGAAGTTACAAGCTTGAAATGAATGCTTGTCCTTTGATGCTTTTTTCAGTGTTTTAGTATTATCAAGTGCATTTACTTCCAAATGAGACAAATACAAAAACAAGAAAGTGCCTCACATCACTGAAATGATGTGAAATGACAAATTATTAATCCCATAATCCTAAAACACTTAAAATTATCAGATTTTAAAGAGAACAAGCAAATCATACTTAGTGGCAAATATTACAGCATTTTCTAATTACATGCCCTATGATCTATACAGTTCTTTGCCTCAAGATCTACAATGTACTAGAGATGGCAGATACGTTCTTAATGTCCAAAGAAGTGACAGACTCTGTTATAATAAGGACTTTTAATCCAGAAATTGAGCTTTTGAAAGATAAGTTAAAAGTCAGAATTCAGACATTTTTCTCTCTTAAAAGATCAATTCTGCTGAAAATCTATGTTTAGGAATTTCCTTTAGTACAATGGAAAGCTCAGTAGAGGAATGCCAGGTACTGCTCTGCAAGCACTCACTCCAAGTCACTACGGTTGTGAATGGCACCCTTTGATGCTATCCTAAACCATCTCCACCAGACTGGGCTTTGGCAAGAAGAAACTTAGAACCTAGAAAGAGATTAATAAGCAGGAGCAGAACAATCCTTATACCAGTAAAAAGTTTCTCCTCTTGGGCATGGAATTACAAGAGGCTCAAAAATTAACTGACAAATAGAATTAAATTAAATACAAATAGAACCAATACAAAAGTGCCTCCACACTTGAAATGTTTTATTTCTCACTTCTGAAGCCAGGTTTTTCAATCAGGGTGTGATAAGCCTGTATGAAGCATGCCAATGACTGGGCTGTTTATTTTGCTTTGCAGTCATTAGCATTTCACAGATATTTATTATTTTCAGCAGAGACCATATGGTAACACATACTACGGCAGCCACTCCTCACTATTAGAATTCACCTGGGCTAAAGGCATTTTGTGTAATATTATGTAACTTTCTTCCCAGTCATTTTTCCTTTAGAACACATCGTGGTTTACAGCATTCAACCTGTGTGTTCAAACAGAACGAAAAGTTGAATTCCACTACAGTCTTCTGTAGTGGCAAAAACTCGATCCACATTTTCCCTTCAAATGTTACTGCATATTTCAAACGCAACTGCTTTACTTGCACATCTGAAATCTTATAATTAATGAAAACCCCCACTACTCCTCCAAAACTTCCATTTTCTATTTCCTCTCTCCTCCTGCTGCTAAATCTCCTAATGAATACTGACCAAAAAATCACCTTGAGGTCTTCTCTGAAAAGTACAGTCAGATTGAAAAGGATGGCAGAACAATGCTATTAATTGATGAGTTCCGAATTTCAAGCCTCTGCAACGCTGGTTTTAACAATAACAAAACCCATCCTTCCACGTATGAGTAGCTCTGCCTGATTGGGAGGCCTGCAACCTGCAACACTACACTGAGATTATAAACGTCCTGTAAAACACAAAAAAGTGGCCTGCTATGCCTGTGACTATGAAGCAAGCGTAACCCAACAAAATGCATGGTGGCATCTTCTTTCTCATACAGCACGAGACAACGCTTATTCTCCTACTGCTGGAAATAGGGGCTGGAACCAGATGATCTTCATGTTTCCCTTCCAACCCAAACCATAGCATTCCACGACTCTATAAAATTTGCCAAGGAACATCGTGCTATTACCCGCCATTCACTTTCACTGCTCCAGCCTGGAATGGTGCAGTAGAACGGTGGAAAACAAGCGGGACGCAAGGCAGCTGCGGGCATGGAAAATACCTGGATACGAAAGGGCGAGAATGAGGGAGAAGCTGCTTCCTTCTGCATGCACCGCCTCCCGCAGGTCCCGGGGGAGCTGTAGGATGGGAAACTGCCCAGCCCGGGGGTACCAGGCTGCCGTCCGCAGCAGCCTCGGGCCCAGCCCTGCGCCATTCACACCCGCGACTCGCACCCCAACCCGCTGTGCTGCTCCGCCTCCCCCGCAGGTGCCAGGCCAGTCTGCAGCCCACCGGAGCCCGTCCCACTTACCAAGCCGCCGCCGCCCGCGTCCGCCACATGGTAAGGGCCGGAGGGAGCGGGAACGGCCCGGGAGCCGCAGGAGCGCGGCCGGGCTGAGGGCAAGGGCAGCCGCAGCCGCTTCCGGGCACCGTGGTCCGCTCGGCCCGCCCCCCCGGAAACCGCGCCTCCCCGCGCGAAGGTTCCGGGCTCGGCGGCGGAGAAGGAGGGAGGGTTTAGGAGAAGCACCGCGGCGCTGGTCGGCCGGGAGCGGAGAATGGGAGAGTGCTGGGCTCGTCACACTTGGGTCAGGAATCCCTCACACCGCGGTCCTGGGTCTGTCACACTTGGGTCAGGAATCCCTCACACCGCGGTCCTGGGTCCGTCACACTTGGGTCAGGAATCCCTCACACCGCGGTCCTGGGTCCGTCACACTTGGGTCAGGAATCCCTCACACCGCGGTCCTGGGTCCGTCACACTTGGGTCAGGAATCCCTCACACCGCGGTCCTGGGTCCGTCACACTTGGGTCAGGAATCCCTCACACCGCGGTCCTGGGTCCGTCACACTTGGGTCAGGAATCCCTCACACCGCGGTCCTGGGTCCGTCACACTTGGGTCAGGAATCCCTCACACCGCGGTCCTGGGTCCGTCACACTTGGGTCAGGAATCCCTCACACCGCGGTCCTGGGTCCGTCACACTTGGGTCAGGAATCCCTCACACCGCGGTCCTGGGTCCGTCACACTTGGGTCAGGAATCCCTCACACCGCGGTCCTGGGTCCGTCACACTTGGGTCAGGAATCCCTCACACCGCGGTCCTGGGTCCGTCACACTTGGGTCAGGAATCCCTCACACCGCGGTCCTGGGTCCGTCACACTTGGGTCAGGAATCCCTCACACCGCGGTCCTGGGTCCGTCACACTTGGGTCAGGAATCCCTCACACCGCGGTCCTGGGTCCGTCACACTTGGAGCGGGGATCCCCGCACGGGGGGAATGAATCCCTCACACCGCGGCCCTGGATCCATCCTCCCCTTCCCCTCCCCGCCTCGCCTTCCGGCTCTGTGCCCCTCTTACACCCCGGTGATCGCCTCGGGGCCTCGGGCTCTCGGGCACCCCAGCGCGGCCCGGCCCGCCGGGGCACGGCTGGAGAGGGTGGTGAGGTGAAGCCCAGTCCGGATGGTGGTCCCACGATTTTCCACGCTGTTACAGATAAGATTCTGATGAGTCCCCAGCTGTTGCTGTGCGTGGGGAGTGCGTGATATGGGTGGCAGCGCTGCCTTGAAAGCTGGAAAACACGTGTTTCCTGGTGGGCTTCTGTGAGTTGCTGGGGCTTTTTTCCGGCTACATTGAAGCAAGAGGCAAAGGAGGCACCAGAAGAGTTCATCAGCTCTGTCCATCTGCCCTCACACCTCTGGTTTGGGTCATTTCTGAGCAGTGCATGCCACACCTATCCCTAAAGACCACAGACATTGGAGTGTTCACCTGGCAATGCCAATACTTGCTGACTTTAATCAAAAGTATTCCCTTGTGCCCGATCTGAATCTTTCTCATAACACATCCACAGTGGACCTGGATAATACTATGCTTTCCAGTTATGCACTTGAAAACTGTTGCCATGACTCTTCTCAGTCTCCTTTTCTTTAGATAAAACAACCTGAAGTCCCTCTTTCGTATTTTGTCTTTTGTATTGTGTCATTCGCGGAGCTCTCCTGTGGACTGTCACTAGCTGATTCACAGCTTCCTTTCTGTAATGTGGCCAGAACTGAATGTCATATGCTGAGAAACCGAAAATAAGATTTGGGGTGCTTTAGAGGTCAGGCTTCTGTTTATACTGTGAGATTTTTCAAAGCAAAATAAATTGCACAAGGGTGACATAATACATACGTGTATTTTCAGGACTGAGGTAAAAATTGTTGGGATAAGGTGAGGCACATGTTTTTGTCTCTTGCTTGCCTACTTTGTGACTATTTATGAGTTTAAGGGACTATATTTTAAATCCTACTTTGCTTTTATATCTTTGCTTGACCAGTTGTTTCTGTAATTTATGTATGATTTTTTAAAGGCAAGTTTCAATTTAAAAATAAGAATGATACTCCATAGGACATGCTAACAAATAACATTTTATTAATAAACACTATGTAATTCTTACTCCAAACAGTAGAGAGCATCATATAACTAAAGGTTCCAATTCAGGCTGCTTTTTCTGCAGGCAATGGTGAACATGCTTGAGAAAATGAACAAATGTCACCATCCTTTTTGGTTCTAGATTAACAGACCTTGATGAATTATTATGAAAGATTGTCAGACTGTGGAAATGATGAACGTTTTGCACCTTTAATCTGTTTTTAATTCGTTTTCAGTTGTGAAGATATAAATACTCCTATAAGGGTGTTCTCTATGAGTGCAGAACACCTTGGAGCTGGAATAAAACTATGAATAGTGAAAAGATTGTACGAGCCTTTATTCTCCCCTGGAGACCCTGCTTTGGTGGGATACTCTGCATCTCTCATCTCTGTGCCAGAGCAACCAAGGAGTCCTGCTGCACCCTAGTGTACTACAGACACTAGAAAGAGCAAGGCTCATACTTGGGAAAGCACCAAAAGCTGACTAGGCAGAAAAAGCATGTGACATGCTGGTTTTTCACCGCTGGCACCTCCCAAAATAATGAGTCATTTCCCTAAATCATCAGCCTGCCTTAGAAAAGGTACCTTTGCAGTTGTTTCCTGTCACAGCTTCTAGACAGCAATGGTCATTTTTCACATGAAATCAAGTTTATCAGAAATGGAATTTAATACGTTCTTTCTTTCGAAGTTTTGGTTTAAAACTGTGCCCCTCATGTAATGATGTAATGTAATGTAAAGGAGTTGCCTTTGCTTGGTCTCAGAAGAATAAAATGATAAGTTGAGATGCTCGGAGCAAATTGCAGTGGGAGGAGGGAGAGAGTGGCACTGAAGCTGGGTGTGGAGAGAACCTTGTTCCCCCTTGATTTTGTGCAGTAAATCACTCTTACACAGCTTAGTACAGATATATCTTTGTCAGTCCAGCCTCTGGTCTGGGCTCCTTTTGGAAGTGTGGTATGTGTCAAGGCTGAACAACTTGGCTCCGGTGCTTATCACCGGTGTTTTCAAACACATCTGCCCCTGTGCTGTGCATAGGTACACATCTCTTTGTATTAACTGACCTAATTCCTTCATTTTCTCTTCTTTTTCTGCATTTCTCCCTTCTCTTCTTTTTCTGCATTTCTCCCTTTCAGTTTCTCTGAGCCTGCCCACTGGAGGATAGGTAGTGATCTTTCCTGTTGCTTGAGAAATGGACTTGTACAAGTCCATGCCTCATGATAGCAAAATGCTGAGGAATAAGAACTAACTTGATATCTCTTATTCTGTTTCAGTCACCCTAGAAGTAATATTTTGGTTTTCTTAACAGACTTGCTGGAAGAACAGGTTTGCCTTTCCTGAGCTCACTCCTAAAATATTTCTTGTGTAACTTCTTAAAAAGTAGCAAAGTACAAGGAAATAGTAGTGAAACGGGAATGAATCACAAGACTAATCAGCCAATGCGGCCCAAAAAAAAGGAGGTGGCAAAACTCCCAGCGTTGTTTTCCTGCCAGCTTCCTTTTGGCTCTGATTTAAAGGTCAGAGACATCCAGCTTACTGAGATCAATGGGAAACTCCAGCTTTCCCCAGGAGTAAATAAATAACCTTAGTGATGTCTCCCAAAGCTGTATGGAGAGGTGAGAAGACATTCCATGAGGATATTCTCAATAATGAATAAAGGACCTTGTTACAGATCCTACCTGGCTGAATCCTGACACACAGTCAATGCAGAAATCCACCTGCATGAACTGGGGCCCCTTTTCACAGTGCCAGAGCTTGATCTATTTTCCACGGCATATTTGGGGATCACTGCTGGACACTTAGTTCAGACTGGTTGCTAAGAGTGTTAACAACAGCAATGCCTATTTTGTTTCTTATTTGGACACACTCCTGGTCTCCAGTGATTCTGTAATCTCTTGAAGAAAAATACTCCCCTCTTGCCCTCCCCTAAAAGTTTCGTGCCAACAACGCTTGCTTGCACCTACCAGAGTTATGCTCTGGAGTCATATTGTGGCAAACACTTGAAAGATTGAACTTTTTCTTTCTTGCATTGTTTTTGAGTGAATTCTGCATGAACCCTCACAATTGCAAAACTCCAACAACAGAATGGAGGGAGGAGGGATAAAGTGTTACCTGCTAACCCCAGAGAGGGAGGAGCTCCCTACTTCAAACATCATCAGAATTATGAGGAAGGTGTGTACTGAGAGCACTTCCTCAATGTAGGAGTTCAAGCACACTATGCTGAAGACCTGTCCTGAGGGTGCTCTAGAAAGTCTCCAGAGGGTCATTTCATGGGGGAAAATCCTGCCAAGAACCATTATGCACAGCTTAACCAAGGAGAAGAGAATGAGATGGTGAGTTGTATCTCTGTCTAGGTCTTTCTCAGCTTGAAGCAGAAGGTGGCACACGTTCTGCAATAAAATGCTACAGACTGTAATTGAGTTACTGCTAGTTGGGGTGTTTCCTCAGCAGAAACATACAGTTAGAAAGGGATATAATTTTTTTTAACAGAAAGAAAATATGTTTGGTTGTGTCCACTGGATTTAACTGATTATCCCCTCCAACCAGGGGTGGCTCAACAGATTATTCATGTGGTGTTACAAATCTAGAGGGAGGTGGTTTAATATGAGCTTTAGGAATGGGCCAGACTGGCATCCCCAACCATTTGTCAGCTGGGCCTCCAGGGTCAGCTCCAGTTAGAGAACTGGAAACATTGGCTTTCTCCAGAACATAAAAGCACCTGTTACATTTGCATAAATTACTGGCAAATGCAATCTATTGAATTGGCAATCCTGTCTCAGACTGAAGCTGGGATTCCTAAATACAGAACTACTGTATTTCTTTTCAGAGTTTCCCAGGGAGAAATGTGTTTGCATGTGTTCTGTAACATCTGAAAGTAAGTCCTATGTTTACACAAAATCTCCGGTCTCCTGCATGGCACTGCTCTTAAATAGTAATGCCAGTGCATGATTGAAGTGAATTCAGTGCTACTGAGCTGCTTAGGCATTCCATTGTGTTCTGAGTCAGCTATCCACATGGATTCTGTCCCTCTAATAGATTCTGCTGGAGATGTCAGATCCATGATGCAGCTGTACAACAACAAGTCTTAGGCATATCTGGTAAATGCAGTTCTCAGAATTCCTGTGCTGCAGAGCCACTGGAGCACTGCTATGAGTGCCTGTAGGATTTCTGGGTGTATGACAGCGCAGCTATTGAAACACAGTCACTTACAAGTTGACATAACTGTTCATGTTCAGAAATCCTGGAGAAGTCTTCAAAATCTCCTCCATGAGATTCCTGTTCTAGTGAAAGAGGCTGTGTCACATGCAAACATGGATACCTGTTATCTGTAAAGAAAAATGTAGATTTTCAGACAGCTCTCCCAGCTATCCAGGGAAGGGGAGATGCCACATTTTGCGTAATGCAAACCTGGGTAATCTGGGATGTGCTGGAGAATGCAGTACGGAGTCACCCAGCAGCATGAACTGAGCAGTGCAGGAAGCACAAGGCACTGGCTTCGAGGGTGGGGACTAATTACCTCCGTGCAATGCAGAACTCGACTGACTCTGCCGCCCGGTTACTAAACCTGCTGGCAGCACCCCGCTCCTGGCTCTAGCCCTGGTGCTGATGTGCTACTGCTCCCCAGTTCCAAACAGCTGCTGGGTTTGTGTCTCTGCTCCACCCAACCCTGTCCTTCTACGACTGTAAACACCCTGTCGTGCTCTCACCATTATTGGTGCTGTCACTAGCAATGCCAGAATTGAGCTGGAGCTAATTAGGTTTAAGTGGATTGTCTGGTGCTGTGTACGGTCACACTATTGTACCCTGAATGTTCACTTCCAGCTGTGCTTGTATGGAGCCAGCTATCCCCATGATATGCTTGTTTCTCACCAGTGTCACGCTGAGCCCGTGTGTCCTGAATTTGGTGCTCAGGGATCTGCTCTGTGAATCTGAGGTTTTCCATGCACAGCCGGTGTGTGTGTCCAGTGTTGAGTCAGTCTCCACTGTGAATCCAGAGTGTCTGGCAGTTGCTATGCTCTCCATGCCTGCAGTGATCATGATCAGTGCTCATTCACCTGGGGTTCCCAAATAGAAATTGAAGAAAATAGACTTGTAAAGCACTTAAGTAGAAAATGCAATGAAAACTATAGCTGAATTATGTTAAATTAGGCAGGACTGCATATTTGTTCGATACATAGATGTCAGAGAGAAAAAAAGTATGAGGTAAAGGAAGATATCCATGAGGGTGCATGAGGTACTGTAAGAGGATGAGAAAAAAAGCAGTGTGTGTATAGAAAAAGAGAACAGCTGATGTGTGTATTTGTGTGAAAGAGAAAAAGAAAGTAATATGTAAATCAGAGGAGTTGTGAAGAAAGAGACAAAGAAGGCTCTCTTTAAGTACAGAGATGAAAAAGAATACATGAGGTAAAGAGAATTATATGCAAAGGTTCTTTCTTTGTAAAAATAGTATGTTTAAATTACGGGCAAAGCTACAAAGACTTGCAGTGGCACATTATATCTCTGTGATCCTGCAGCATCTTTTTTTAAAATCAAAGCCATGAAAAATATTTTTCAATGCTGTTCTCAACAGTCAGTTTAATCTACCTGTACCAAATTATTAACAAGCAGTCCTTGACTTCTCAAACGAGATCAGATTACTTGGTCTAATAATGTAACAGCTGACACTGTACAAATGCCAGTTCCTCCAGAGTGGAATAGTTCAAATAATCTGAAAGCATGTGAGTAATTCATTTGAACCCTGGATGTGCAATGCTTCCGTGTATAGAACCAGCTGTCCAATTTGCTGAAGAAAGTTGGGGAAAGAAGAAATGCTTTGAAGTTTTCTTCTGTATTTCTATTTCTTGGTATAGCTGAGGTGCTAGATAGTTCTGAATTTAAGAGTAATCACTCTGATTAAAGAAATCTAACCTGTATATCCTTGTGTATGTCTTTGGGATTGCTTTACATTGCTGCAGAACATTTGCTTGAATGAAAGTTCACTCTTCTGTTATGCAGCTAAAACTTAGCAAAGTATATTCAGAGCATGAGATAAACTCTCTCTCCATAACCATTTGTAGTACCAGAAAGATCTTAGTAGTGTGAGAGAGCTCTGGACACAGCAGCTTGCCTCAGAGAGGGCTAATAGTATGCTTCCCTTCAGAAAAATCTGCTTGAAGATGTTTTTGAGAAGAAGTACATTTACTGTGGAATACAAAGAGGAAGGAAAAACAACTTTATGCCCTCTGCCAATTTGATGTTTTTCTCTGCACATCTTGGGAATAATCATTCCCTTTGCACAAAACCTAAAGTGTGAAGCTTAAGTCTTGCAGTGCGAAAGATTGTGATAGACTTTGACAGGCTACAGATTTGGGAAGGATTTGTCAGAATCCTGTCTTATGCATGTGTTCCCCCATTGCTTGTGGCTGAGGAAATGGGAGAACTGCAGTCAGGCAGCTGGTGAACCCCAGTTTATTGCTGCATCTTGGCAGCTGTGTGCCTCCTGTGAGATGCTACAATTTTGAAGGAAATCCGCTACAGGAATTTTATATACCTTGAATTTGAAAAATATAACTTTTAAAATTGAAATAAAATCTGAAAGACACAATCTTGTTGCGAATGGAACTATAGTGAATGTCACTACTGATTTCAGAGAGAACAGGAACAAGCCTCTGATGAAGCAGGTTCTGGTTGGTAAGAATGAGATTCAGTTATTAAATTCCTTGTGAAACTTAGCCAGTCTTTCAAGTCTAATCCTATTATCTGTTGTTATAGCAACAGGTTGTTCATAATAGAGTACCTGGTGCTGGGTTGCCAGAAATATGGTCATTCACAGCCACAGTTTAGACTCCCTTATGGTGGCTACAGGCTTTGTTTTCACCAAAGAAAAAAGTGCCTGAATTTGTTTGACTTTTGCATTTAAATTCTGCTGTGTAGATGACCTGGCAGCTAGAAGCAATTTTTCTTTTAAACATAAGTAACAAAGACTTGCTGGACATTAGAGTGATAAGCCCTTGAATGATGTCTTTGTGTGATTGTAAAAGCAGCTAAGAACCTTCCTTGCCAACTGAGCAGGTCTGGCAGCTTTTTCTGTCCAATAATCAGGCTCCTTCTTAGACCCTTCACTCACAAGTCAAATCATTTTGTTACAGTCACTCTTCTGACTGTTGCAAGTCTCAAGAGAAAAGAGATGTTAATGGATGAGGAAACAAAATTTTACAATACACTACAATTTATTAAAAATTATTCTACAGAGATGAGATGGACACTACACCAGCCTATTTTGTAGATGGTGTTACCTCCTATGAGATAATAAGAGCCCTTTGGAGTCTTACAGATGGCTAATCTTCACTTATTTCCCACCATTTCCTAGTCTGGTGCAGTCAAGAACCCAGATTATTTGACTGTGAAATGTTTTATATGCCAAATGCACTCATTGAACTCTAAAAACTTGTCCATGCTTTAGAAAAGCTGTCAAGGTGCGAATGTGTATCCATCAGACCCCTCTTCAAAAAAACTATCTCTCCACCAGCACAACGAAATGAAACACAGCAAAAGTTATTTCCTTAACAACATAAAATTAACCTGACAGACATGCTCTTACTGGTGGCATCAACACAAGTATTGTTTGCCATAGTGGACATGCATTTGCTTGGAGATCTTTGTAGCAGGGGCCGAGTGAATCCTGAATAAACTTCAAGACTTTCTAAACCCTAATTGCTATAAGTCATTCATGTTGCTAAATTAATCTGCATCATGCGTGTGCTTGTTCCTCCCTTCTTCATGCACATTGTGGATACCTCTGTTATGGGTCTAATATTCACCTTTTTTGTGGGAGATAATAATTTTGAGAATTCTTCTAAAGAATTTCATTTTTACTTATCTGACAAATGAGAAGTTTCTGCTTCAACAAGGAGTTATTCATGTATTAATTTTTTTTTATGAATGCAGCATTCATTGCTATAATCCTTCCAGCCGCAAGTACAGGGCCAGAAAAAACTCCTCAACCTAACAGAACATTCTGTACTGACGTTAAGCATTGAAAGGTTCCGGCTCAGGGAACTTTGGCACAAGTCAAGTTTGGATCTCAGTCTATTTCCCTGCCTAGCTTTACTTCTCAGTGATGTGATCCAGGTAACCCACTCCAGACATTTCCAAACTATGGGAAGTTATTTGCTTTGGCAATAGATTCCTTCATGGACATCTGGATGCATCCGTTAACATCTGATGTTTATTCTTTCCCAGCGTACTCCTTGTAGAGCTCCTGAACAGCTGTATTCAGAAATGTCACACTCATCAAGACACGAAGCAACAAACCTGAACCAAACTTCTCTGTTCATATGGCAAATCATGCCCTTGAAGGGTCAGAACAGCTTGGTGGAATCCCTCTATCTATCTGTCTGAGTCCCCATTTGTCTGTCTCAGGAAAGTCCCTTGTGAGAAGCAGCAAGATCCACACAGCATAATGGATATCTTAAAAAGCATGGTCTTTTTTTCCAAGTGAGCTCTTTTCCTTGTTTATCTCTCTTCTGTTTTTCAAGATGAGGAATACTGATGCATGCTTGGTTTTGGGGAGTGTCTTGGGATCTATGGATTCAAATCACTTTTTGAGTGGAAACTTTTCTGGAAAAAAAGGCCTTAAAGTATATGGTGGCATAGGGGGGACTCAGATACATATTTTCATATATCAGTGCATGGTTTCCTAGGCAAAAATACAGAGAAACAGAGAGTTTGCTCTGGTTTTGTGGTTATGTTGTCATATCAGTCTAGGGAAATCATTGAACATTTCACTGGAGAAGAGCACTGCCAACAGAAGATGATCCCAAATGTCTGCCAATCATATGCAGAGCATCCACCTTCTCTCTTCTTAATTCTATTAGCTATAGCCCTACTGACTTCTCAGACATTGAGTGTAAGACACAAAAACTGAAAATTAAAGGAGTGATTCACAGGCAGAAGCAAGATGCACATGGCAGCAATCCTGTTCTTCCCCACCCTGATATTCATGCCCATCCCAATTTGAAAATATTATTCCAGTTATTCCAGGTCCAGCCATATACTGGAGGAAGTCCGAAGGTGTGTTCTTTAAACTGTTCTTCCGTTAGGCATCTCTGTCTCCTTGGGAGATCCTTTGCCTTGCTGACAAGCTGTGAAGTCTGGATCCAAGCATCTGGATCCTGCTTGTAAGCAATTGCTGTGAAGAGTAAGTTCACATTGTCCTATGTATTATTCTGTGTGCTGGTGCTGACACTGTTTGTTTAACCTTTTTGTTAAGGTTACAGCTACAGAGAGTTGAATAGAGACCTTTTACCTGTTTATAGGAGCATGTGAATATTAATAGCACTTGGCTGCCACATCAACTACCTTCTAATGACCTTGCCTGTCTGCTGTCCTCCATGGGCTTCCTTCTATCTGCTGCAGAGTTGCCTTATCCTCTTGGTCTGCTCAGAGATTATAGAAGCCTTTGAAAATGCTGTGTGTGCATCTCACAGGTGGCATAACCAGGTCCTGTGCAGCACAGGCCACTTCCCTGTGTTGTTTACCACACTTTTTCCTCACAGTTGCCAACTTCTTCCCCTTTGAAACCTCTTGAAGATTGCCTAGGATGACAGAGTCTGTCTTTTGGAGAATGCCACAGAGCAGGTGTGCCGAGGCAGCGTGTGGAACCACTGGGCAGGGCCTGCATTTCACATAACAAGCAAAGACACCAGCACAGAACCAGGAATTATGCGTTAGTCATCCTTACAATTACATTGCCTTTTCTTCTCACCTTATAAAATGGATCTTGCAATATCTGTGGCTGCAGATATCTGATCCTCGGGAGCAGATTGCACAGTTGCTGCAGATATGCTTGAAAGAAGGTGTTGAGGAATCTTAACTCTTGTGTTAGCAAATTCTCCTGGTCACCTGATGTAGTTGCAGCCATGGAATCTTCCATCTTAGCACAGGCTACGTCTCCTCTATAAATTCACTGTGTACATTTAATTTCGTGTTTACTAAGTCCCTGCTAGCAGTACTGAGAGGAAATTTGGCCACGGTACCAAGACCTGCGGCTCTTAAAATGTAATGCTGACAGACATCTCTTTGATGTTTTGGGCAAGTCACCTTGCCTCACTGTAACAATTTCCCCAGCTTTAAAAATGGAATAATAATACCTACTCATACAACTGAGTAGCTTCCTTTGGCCTCTGAACATGTAAAGCATTCTCCAAGTGTTCATTAGATGTTCTTACTAACAGTTATTATTATTGTTATTATTATTATTATTATTATTATTATTATTATTATTATTATTATTATTATTATGTGTTAAGTCAATGGAACATGGCCAAGCTCCAAAATTCCCATACTGGAGCTGTCATGAAAGATAGTAATAGCTACAAAAGCTGTGCCTGTGCCAAGCTGTGCACAGCAGCTCCAGCTGGTGCAGGCACACGGTGTCATTCAGCACCAAGCAGAGACACTGGCTGAGTCTCTGAAATGTAGGTGCATTAGTGCAGATCGCTGCTAGAGCAGGGGAACAGCCCTTCTAATGCAGCAGCTCTGTTCTGATCACTCACCATACCCTGGTACTTAAGCTCCTCAGCTGTCTGACCCTTAAAAAAGCTGACCATCAAATCTGAATTCTTGACTTGGAATAAAGGTTTGAACCTTTATATTTTGTTATCAGTCCTGCTCACGCACAGACAAAACCGTGTCTCATGCCAAGTTTCACAGCTACATAAAAATAGTGGTCAGGCTATGGCAATCTGGATTTTGTGAAGGTGGATGAAAAGTTCTGTTGAAGATGCAGTTTTGGTAATCATATTTAAGACACATAAAGCAACCAAATACAAGTTCTATGGTTTGTTTTTCACAGTACCCTACCTAACAGTACCTGTGGGAGAGCAGTGAATGACAGGAAGGTAGAGTATTCCAGGCATCTCTTTAGGAGAAATAGTAATGATTTTCCCCTTCTCTTTGCTGTACAGGACATATTTGGCTACAAAACTCAGAGCTGCCGAAAGGCCTTGTGCATTGCTGGATACATCTTGTCCTTTGGGGCTCTGAGGCTGCTGTTTTACTGGAAGCCAGAGTGGGATGTGTGGGTGAACTGCATCCGATGCAGCTTGGAAGAAGCAGATACTGTTCTGCTCAGAACAACAGTAGGTGCCTACTTTAATCTTTTAATTAGTCCCTAGTATGTAGCTATTTGGAAGGTGAGTTAACTGTAAGGTATCCAGTTAGCTGAAATCTCTTACGTTTATGTTGCTGGTTTCTTGCAATAATATCTTATATGTATCATTGTTGATCTAAAGAACTGTAAAGTATTCCATAAGTTATGTGTATGATGATGATGGGAATGTAGGGTAGCAGCCGATCAGACAAGATGAAAGACATTGGGGTGATAAAACCCATAATATCTCTGGTTTCAAGACTGCTTCATTTGTTTTCAGTCCTTCCTCCTCCCTTCTACCATTCCTGTGCTTTCTACATTGTAGCCTTGTGCTCCAGATTCTAAAGCATCTGTTTGTTTGGCAGTATCGAGCAGATCTTTTTTCCCTCACTGGGCTGTTCTGCTGAGGATGTCCCTCTCTGCCAGAATTTATCTACTGGGTCAAATTAAAGATTTGTCTAGCAGTGTCCCCAGCAGTGTCCAAGTGTGTAACAAGGGATCAGTACACAGCAGAAGCCAAGCTTACTCTGCTTGTTTTCTTGGCTCTATGTTTCCATTTTCCATCAACCCTTCCCCATGTCCAATAAGCTTGCAATCCTGCAGTTAATGCTTTCAGAGCTGGTATGTTTTGCTAGTAGTTTCCTGATACAGTTCTCTGTTTGTTGAGGACTGTACTGAAGCACTGAAACATATGCAAACCCCAGGTTTATTTCATGGAAGCTACTGCAACACTAAAGAAGCAAACTGAGACTTGGGTCTGAGCTGAGCCTGACTACTCCAGGATCTGGCAGGGTTGGTTTACTTCCAGAAATTTGATTTGTTCTGCTTCAAAGATTCCTAAACAATGGTGTTTTCAATGTTTGCAATTGCACAATGGATCACTTGCTGCCTCTGTGTTTGAGCTGCCTTCTTAAATGAGCAGAGCAGCATGCAGTTAAAATCCCAGGTTTTGAAAATCACAGATCTGCCTGTTGAATACTTTATAATGAAACAATCTGCATTCTAAAAGTCTGGGGGTATGTTTTTTCTTTTTTTAAAAACATCACATTAGGGTTAATATCCCTTTTTAATCTCCAATTCAGTTTGCATTTTTAATTGCCTATTCTTGTGTGTAATTTCAAAAAGATGTGCCATGTCAAGCACTTTTCAAATAAATGAGTTTTTAAATGGTCCTTTGTGTAATTACACAGGAATTGAATCATATTGCACGTTCTTGTTATCAAGAAGCTTTCTCAAAGTGTGCTCTGGGTGTTTGAAAATTTCAGATTTCCTTCATGATTCTTTGTGCTAAAATGACAGTTTTGTTTTGTTTTGCTACATTTTGATTATATCAGTTCTCAAATGTAATGGCTACTTCTAATGAGGATACAAGTAATCTCATCAGCTTGATCCTTGGAATTATCTTTTGCTTCACATAAAACCTTAATTCTTAAGTCATCATTATCTCTGCAATTGCAATATAAGAGCCCATCAACTCACTTATGTTATTGAATTTTGATTCACTTTAGTTCGAATAATGAGCACCTGTGTCATTCACTGGTTCCCATCTCAATCTGCATCCCAATGTCTACTCATTCTGAAACCTAATTAAAGATAAATATCAGGAAATAAATGTTATTCTACTCAAAAAATCAGTTTAAGAAGAAAAGCAGGCAAATAAATAAGACATATAAACATTATTAAAGTTCTTTTTTTAACACTTAAATTATTCCAAAGGACTCATATTTGGTACAGAAATATTTTTTACTGTTCCCTTTTCCAGTTAAAGTTCCTTAACTGCAAAACTGCTCACACACAGAATGTAAGTCAGTCTCATAGCTGGCTTTAATGAATGTAGTTCAGTGTTTTGGACTGAAACTTAACATGAGGCTACTTATTGCAGTAGTTGCTCTACTCTCTCAGACTGTACTATCAACACTTGTTATCAGGCAGTTTTAATGTTCAACTTACTTTATAAAAAATAGAAAGGTCATGAACTCAGTTTGTGGTAAAAGCTTGTTAAGGTTCCATAAGTGCTGGCACACTTCTTCCAGTAAAGTGATAGCTCAGGAGTGACTGTGGAAAGGTACTGGCACTAAACATCCATTTTGCATCACAGCACTGTGCTCCTTTTGATCTTCCCTTTACAGCATGGTCACTGCATCTCAGATTGTCCTGTGCTGTTTGCCTGTCCTAGATCTTGACCCAGGTGTTCACATTCCATCCTTATCAGCCAAACACCAGACCTGTGGTCACTGACATATTTGCAATACTCACATTTTGATAGGACCGTGGTTCTGTTCCTATTCTTATGATTTTTCTCTGAGTCACAAGTGTTGGGAGGCTTCTGTTGGTTAATCCTTAAAAAAAGCCAGAGCAGTGCTCCAGAAAGGCTACTGTAATCATTGACTCCAAGGTGAAAGTGAGTTTGTTCTGTGTTTGGGGCAAATTGTGACACTTTTCTTCCATACTCACTTAGGATGATTTTCGGATTTATTCTCGTAAGGCTGTGACATGGATCTCTGTGTCTGCATTTATCAAAAGTAGATCAGATTATCCAGCCACTGAGGAAGACTCAATCTTCAGCAAAGCCATAATGAAGCCAAGTTTGCAAGTAAGTAAAGTATTCCCTGCAGCATCTGGGAGATGATGGCAAATTTCAGCCATGCTTCATGGAGTGAAAGTGAGCTGTGAAACATATCCAGCTGAGGAACACAGTGAGCTGTGGAAAGAGAACTGTACTCAGCTGTACTCACCTCCATAAAAATCCTCTCTTATTCTGAGGGGGGTTATGAAAAGAGAATTCTCACTATTTCTGAGAGAAAACCTATGTTACAAGTAGGAGAGCTTCAGGAGACTGGGGTTGGCAATGAAGAATAAGAGTTCCAAATAAAAAATCATTCCTGGCATAGGAATCAGGGAACTTAGGGGTGACTGTGTGTCTGAAAGGAGACTGTGCAGAACTGAACACAGCTGCCCCAGTAACATGAAAACAGGGATGAATGCAGCTGATGGGGAATGAAACAGAAAAGTGCCTGAGCTATATCAGTATTTCCAGAAATGTTTCATCAATACATTTTGCTTCCTTGCCTTTGTATGTACCAATTTGTGCTTCAAAGTACATTTGCTGCAGTCAGGTTAACAGGAATCACTGTTAACTGTTCTTATGAAAATGTATCCTGGTCTCTGCCAGTTCCATAGATTTGAGATCCTAGTGAGACGCTGGGGAGAAGGTAGACGATTGATCCAAGCAGACCTCAATGTCCCTCATGAGCTGAATAAATGTAATTATCCTGTGTCTAGAACAAGTACCAGAGAGTTCAGTTATGTGCCTTGCTTAGCATTACATGTTACGTTTGTCTAAGCAATAGAAATGCAAAATGATACATTTGCTAATATCTGGCTCTTGATTATACATACTAGAGCACTGCACTGAGGAATCCATAAAAGAGCTGTTTTCCCTTTCAGAAAATGAATTTCTAACTTACTAGTGTTTCTTTTTACATCTAAAACAATTTTTAGCAAGTACTTTCATCATAAACCTAACTTTAGCTAAGCAAAGCTGTTGCTATTACTGCTGTGGACATATATTAATGTATATAGGAAAGTATAGTGCCAACTACTTTAATTAATTGGCTTAATATGAAGAAAGTGGAGACTGATCTGTGACATTCTTTAGAGGATCAAATTAGTAACAAAAAAAAAAAAAGCCAAATGTACCCTCTAATAATAGGCCCTTTGAACACCACTTTCATATCAATCGAAATATCTAAATAGAAAAGACCAGATTTCAAAGCAGCAAAGAGAAAACAATTAATCCTTCTCTAGCAATTGAAAGGCTCCTACTTATAAGTCAATTATAAAGTGTTTTTGCCATTTAAGCTACCTAAGTCCACAGAGTTGTGTGTAATGCCCAAGAGCTGTCCAAGGACCTCTTCCGACAGAGAGCTGAGTCCTCTCCTACTCCAACTTTTAGCATTGCAGATATTGCAGCTCCTACTGCATGAAGTCCTAACTTCAGACCTCTTGTTAAGTTAATGACTGTGGTTATAGCTCCATTTTGAGTCAGTGGATGAGTTGAGCCTAGATTTCATTGGCCTATAATAGTGCTTATTGCGCTGGGTAGGGAGAGTTCCCTGGAGCTGATTTCTTTATCACTCATGTGTACGGGTGTACAGCCCTGCCTTCTGCCAGCTGATAGGAAGTGCCATTATCTCTAATAGGCTTCGTTATTGTTGCACAGGACAGGACAGGACTGACTCCCCTTGCAAGTTATAAATGACAGCATGTGTTTCTAATGGATAACTGCTCTGCCAGGGCTTAGCATTAGCAGTGACTCAGTATCCTGGGATGGCCTTTCTTGTCTCTTGGCACATCTGTTCAGGTGAAGGACTCAGCATTGTGCTTGGAAATGGCCCAAAGCCTCCTGCTTTCCCCAAAACCAGACAGAAGACAAGGGAAGTGTTGACTGAAGACAGGCTTTTCCACCTGCCTGTGTACCCACCATGGCATCAGTGATCTCTTACCTTCATTCTGTGAGATCAGAGTGAAGATTATTCCTTTCTTCACAAAGAACAATGCTTTGTGCTTGCTTGACGTAAACATCTGTAAAGCTTTCTGTAACTTGTACTCAGCTAGGGATCCCAACTATAAATCAACTAGGGAGTCTGTGTGCAATCCTGCCTTCCCTCCTTCCTTGCCCCCATATAATTTGCTTTATCTGTACTTGACCCCAGTGAGGATGCCTAGCTGAGCTCTGTGAGCAAGCCTGGGAGTGTTTTTGTTTGCTGTGTTGCACATATTGTTGTCCCTGTTTTGTTTTGCAGGTGAAAACTATCCAGGTACAAAAAATCCGCTATGTCTGGAATATCTATGCAAAACAGTTCCAGAAAGTTGGGTGAGTTCACTGTGCTGGTTGCACAAGTCTCTGAGGAAGTCAAGCTTCTTTGTGAACAATGTCCTAAGGAAAACACTCCCTTTCTGTTTTAGAGTCCTAGAAGACCACCACACTTGCTCAGCTATTCATGAGAGATTTGGTTCTGGTCTCACCAGCAATGAACAGAATGTCAGGTACTCATTTGAAAACATAAGTACTCAACATATGGATTTCAAAGAGATGTAAATGCACTGCTGTTGGTGCACTTCCCAGGAGTTTCTTGTGTATTTATTAATACGCACATTAGATGAAACAGCTGTGTATGGAATTACTGAATGAAAAGGTCTAGAGAATGTTTTGTATTCCTTGTCAAAGTTTTTGAAATGTCTCAGTGTTCATCAATGTTGTTGTTCTCAATCAGGAAATAACAATGTCCTGTAACTAACTTTAAGCAGTTCTCATTTGGAGTAAGAGAAAGTGTCTGTGAAAGAGTGCAGATAAGTTGTGTGTTTGCTTCTTCACTGGGGCTCCAAATCGAGTTCTGGTAATAGAATTTATTCTCATAAACTACTGTATCATTAAGCAAGTTACAGAATATGTATTCATGAAACTGCTAAATAGAGAAATACTCTTCAGTTGATCGAGTATTGAAAATCCAGCTCCTGACCTCAGCTCATGTCAAATCTGACATTCCAATCACCCTTAACTTTTTGCAAAATTATTTGGATTTAGATAATTTAGTTTTAGATGCAGAATTCCTTTGTTTATGGTGTTTCAAAGTAATTTTTGAATGATGGAAACTTTTGCCTAAAAGGCTGTGTTGCACCTCTTGTCTGCTTAAGTAAATGTCACTGGTAGAGTCATCTTTTCTGACATAAGCACTGTAGGGACATGTAATTTTTCTTCTTGAAGAAAGATCCTCCCAGACTTTAAACTGGGATCAATAGAAGCTCTCAGGATTACTAAAATCTGCAGTTTCTTGAGTGAGTGACATTGTCACTATATTATCTGTGAGTGATGTATCTTTATCCCATACAGGAGAGTTATATGTGGGCCAAACACTATTGATGTTCCAGTGACCCCTGTTTGGAAACTACTCATCAAAGAGGTTAAGCATTTCTGTTGATTTGATTCTGAGGTGCTTGGGGAGGCCAATTGTGCATATAATTGATTCTATATCTGATTTAACTTCCCACTACTCACTCTTCAAGCACACTTCTTTTTCAAATCCTGTTGAAAGCTGTTCCATGAAATCATCATAAATTCATTCATTCTCCATTTTTCCCTATCCTCCATCCCCACGCCTGTGTGTCTGCATGATATTTCTATGTATCTGTGTCCTGGGAGCTCATTCTATTTGCCTTCTAAGGGCCATTGAAGGTTTCCAAGCTGCACTGGAAATCAAACCTTCCAGACAAGGGCTGTCTGTTCATCAACAGAGATTAAGTGAACAGCACACCTGGTACATGCCTACAGCTGCAGAGAGATCCAATGAGCTCATGGCTGTGGGCACAGCACCACACAAAGCACCAATATCTCTTTCAGAGAGGAACAGCCACTGTGTGGCCTAAACAGGTGTTTGTGGAGGTGTGCCATGCCTATGGTACGTGAGCTCCATGCTCACAGCACAATCTGCCCTTCTCTCACCTTTGTTACGTTTCTTGTAGGACACAAACAAAATAAGGATTGAGCTGAGTCATTCACATCCCCAGCAATATGCTATTGGTCCAGGTTATTTGGCCCTTCTGTCAGATGAAGATGGTTCAATCTGATTAGACTAAAGTGATTGCTAAGCAAATTACAAAGGGGGTCAGGGGTCACAATACTTAATGACTCTTATTCCAGTCATTTTCCAACAGGTTGGACTGTCTAGGTATATTGGGGCTATTTAAATGTGGCCAGTTCTTTACTACTGCTGTCTCTCCAACAGGTCCTAAATCCATTTTACGTGTTCCAGCTGTTCAGTGTCTGTCTGTGGTTTGCTGAAGATTACATGGAGTATGCCATTGCCATCATAATCATGTCTCTCCTCTCAGTATTTTTGACTGTATATGATCTTAGACAGGTGAGGCACTTCACCTTTTTCCACAAGGAAGGTTTACCTCTACTGTCTGGGAAAGGCCAGCATGTTACAACATGCACACAGTGCTGTGAGATATACTCAGAGGTTTAATCTTGTGACATTGTGTAGTGGCAGGTGCAATGGCCTGTCCTCCCAGTCATCATAATTTCTGTGTGGTACCTTGCCCACATCCTCCCTTCCGCATTCCAGTGCTTCACTTTGTAACATTTTGTTATGCTCCCCGTAATTAGGGTGGGGAATTTCTTTCTCTGTGTGGTGGTATAGTTCCTGGTAGAGCCAGAACCCAGTTTCTGAAGGCTCTCATAACCACAAATAACAAAAAGGAAATAATTGTTAGTGGACAAATTGCATCATGTACGCAAGATGTAACACTTTTGTGTATTCTTCTTTAATTTATAGCAATCCATTAAACTGCACAGACTGGTTGAGTCTCATAACAACATCATGGTCACTGTCTGCAGAAATAAGGAAGGTGACTCCTCTATGATTCTTTTTTTTCAATGTGTTTTGTTTGTATAGCAATTTATACCAAACTCAAGCTTGTATAGTTACAGATTATTCTAAAGTGGTTTTCCTCTTCTGTTTCTCAGCTCAGTTAACTCACTTCTGTACATAGAGTTAATTTGACTTAGAAATATGTTGTGGCACATCAAACATATTAATAATTGAGTGCAGCCTTAGCAGAAAATTGTCAGGAAAACAAAGTGATTTTTGTTAAAACAGTGCTTACACAGCCAACATCATACCCATTAAGTGGCTGTGAGTCTACCTAATTGCTCCATGCAAAGTCAGTTCATTGTCAAGATATCTAGAGCACAATCCAAAGAGATGAAGTCAAATTCAGAAATGTAGATCTAAGGCTCTTCAGTTAGGCCAGTGCATTGGTACAGTAACCACTGGTTGGGCTCCTGGGTAGATAAGGAGGAATTCTACAGTTGGAACTGATGCCTAGGCTTTTCTTAAATATTGGAGGTTGTATACTTAGGTCCTACTGTGGTCCTTTGTTTATCAGCCATTATAAAGAATTCTTTGCAGAGAGTGGTTTCTTGTATTTTTTCCCCTTGCTCCAGAGAAATACATCAAACACAAAGTTTGCCTTACATGTCCCTTTCAGGTTTCCAAGAGCTGGAATCACACCATCTGGTTCCTGGAGATACGCTGGTTTTGAAAGAGGGCAAAACCCTATTGCCTTGTGATGCCATCCTGGTCAGTGGGCAGTGCACTGTAAATGAGAGCATGCTGACAGGTACAGCCCATCCCTCCCAGGGTTGTCACCTGAACACCATCATTGGCCCACAGCTTCAGCCAGTGACACAGGACAGGTGGTGTTACCATGTACATCCCTTTCTGTGGGACAGTCCAGAGCTGGCCTAGGGGGGGATTCTTTTGGTTTGATATAATAGAGATTGAATTGTTAATTGTCTAAGCAGACAATATGGACTTTAGGAAGGGCAATTTATCCTTTTCTACCTTCCTGGCATGCAGCTTTTAGGAAGAGGTGATTTGATTAGAAGGGGAAGAGTGAACAGGGAAGAGGAGTGAGCAGGACAGGAGAAGGAACAATGGATATGAAGCAAAGCTGTTCCTACACAGGGCCCACAGTCCACTCTGGCTGCAGGGGTTTCTGTCACTCACTGAATGTCTCATTGCTGCAACATCTCCAACCTGTAGAGTGTCTGTCTGAACCTCCAACACTTAGCCCCACATCCCTGTGATAGCAGTGGAGGACACACCAGGTGGGAGAGGTCACTGGAAAGCAGGATTTTTGGTGCAGGAGGAGGTCATAGTTCTATTTCTTGTCTTTAAATTTAGTCTTGGTCTGAATCAATCTGAAACTGACAGTTCTGAAATTTCAAATAAGTGAGAAATTCCAGAAATACCTTTCATTTAGAAAACTTCAGCTGTCACAATGTATTTCTTCACCTTGCATCTGCTTTGACATAAATAGGGTATTTGTCACCTATCAAGTATTGAGCTAAAGGCCTTCCTCTTTACTAGGTAGGGAAAAGAGGGAATATCATGTTCCCATCTGCTTGGGGGACTAGTGTAGTGACGTGCACGTGAGGTTCAAAGCAGGTAAACAGCTTGTGGCCTTCAAGGGCAGTCATGCAACACCAGCTCAGTCCTCTTTTTGAGTCTCTATATCTACAGGCAGGGTTTGGAGTCCTTGGACTGCTTTCAGTTCTCAGACTTACATGAATCTGCTGTACTGATGCAAAGGAAAAGTCTTTTCTGGCAGTCTGTTTGTTTACTAGGCTTTAAGCTCTAGTCACTCTGAAGATGTCAAAATATAGAAGTAAAATTTCTGTAAACTGGTTTCTCTAGTAAATACCTTTAACATACTGCCTGGATGTCTAGGTACTTATTTGAAAGTCAGCAGGCTGTTATTAAGTGTACTGCAGTTTTCCTCATCTGAGCTAATCTTCCCTAGGAGAAAGTATTCCAGTAACAAAGACCCACCTACCCCGAGCTGATAACTTCAAGCCCTGGAAAGAGTACTGTGCAGAGGATTACAGAAAACATGTCCTCTTTTGTGGAACAGAGGTCATCCAGACCAAGGCAGATGACAGAGGAGTAGTGAAAGCTGTGGTGCTGCGGACTGGTCAGTCAACATGTCACTTTTCCTTCAATGATTTTTCTCACTGGAACAGTCTGACAATGTATCCAGTCACACTAAGTTAAAGGCACTAATCCATATTCAAACAGTCAGATGGAGAATCATTGTCCTGGGCTGGACTAAGTAATTATGCATTGTTTCTGTTTGCTGGGCATAACTTCTACAAAACCTGCCAGCATATGATTGCAAAGAAGAATTTTGCTTTGCTTCTGAGACATTGAAAAAATCCACCCCTGAAGACAAAAGTAATTCTTTTCTATACTCTGCAGATAAGGTCATATACACTAAAATAAACACCTGGGCCTTCTTTCATAAGTTGCAGGAGTTATGAATAATTTTGAAGCCCTCCATTCTTTGCAGAGAATTTTTTGAAATATTTTCTGCTTAGAATGGTTTTAATATATCTTTCCAGGTTTCAACACAGCCAAGGGGGATCTGGTGAGGTCCATTCTCTACCCTAAACCCATGAACTTCAAGCTGTACAGAGATGCCCTCCGGTTCCTGATGTGCCTCATAGCATTTGCAGCCATCGGAATGATCTACACAGTGTGTGTGTTTGCACTTAATGGGGTGAGTTACTACATGCAGGAGAAATGGTTCACCTGAAACCCTTTTAAAACATTTCACTCATTCTCATGCACCAGGGTCAATGGGAGAAGAGTTATTCGCTGTAAGCAGTAGTTCTGCAAATTTTAAAGCCTAATTGATTTAAAATTTCTTCAGAAACTTCCAAGAAATCATTTCATGCCATGATAATTATCTGCCAATGGAAAGTCTAAGTCATGAGCTGCAAGGTTGATTCTATAATTCAGCTTCTCCTGGGGAATAATCTAAAACCAGTTGGCTCAGAAGATTATTTCCCCTTAGGATATCAAAGAAAGTGTGTTTAAGAATATATTCTTGTGTCTGCATTGCAGTTTTTCCTTTTTTTTTTAAATTTAACTTCTCAATTGTAATATGTAAAATACCCGCTGAAGTTATCTCAACTGCTGAAACTGTCTTGCCAATCTTGTAAGATCGAATCACAGGATGTACTAAATGCTTTCTCTTCTGTGAGGGTTTATCTAAAGGTGGGTGATAAGTACTTCAATATAACATAAAATAGATACAAAATATTATCAAACTGATGTGTTCTGTCACTGAGACAATATCAATGAAGGAAGAACCAGAACATGATGGAAATTCAGCACATCAAATACAGAATGATTTATGGTCAAAGTCCCAAGCTCAGAGGTAGTAATAGTAGATCTCTATGATGGTTTGCAAGTCTTTCTGAACTGCAAATTTGCTTTAGTTTGCAGCAGCTCAGTTCTGGAACCCCAATCTGAAAAGCATTCAATTCTTTAGCATTCATATCAGCTGCCCAGAATAACAGTGCCCACACTCAGCATCCTGGCAGTCAGTTTTATACTGACCTCTAAACTCCCAAATTATAGATTGCTTTTGCAAATGTAACTGTTATTTCCATGTCTCTTCCTGCAGGTAAAAGCAATTTTCTTTCACAACTCCTAGAACATAAGGTCAGAAGAAATCATTAGCTCATACATTCTGCCCTCATTTTCAGCACCATCCCTTATGTCTCACCTGTCACCTTAACATGGAGTCCAGAGCTGTGCCTGTAGGCATTTGGATGAATGCCCATATAAATAGCAGATTCCTGTGTGCTGTGTCATGGGAAAATGGGTTTGGCTGAGGGTGCAATGATCTAGCTGGCATGTTTGAACACATGTGTTTCAGAGGAGGCTGTGAATTCTACGGAGCAGGTTTGTTTGCATGGAGAATGGAGCTGGAGGCTGCTCTTGATGAGGCATTAAAGCCTCTGGTTAAATCAAGCTTATTAATTTCTCGTGGAGATGAATACATGATGGACCATGGGCAGAAATCAGTACAGCCTGGAGCACCTGCAGGGGAGGGGAGGAGGGATGAAGAGCAGTACATGCAGTGCAAGCAGCATTCCTTGCCACTCTTCCTGATAACTGTCCTTGTTCTTATGTCAGGAGGAGACAGGAGAAGTGGTGAAGAAGGCTTTGGATGTTATCACTATTGCTGTCCCACCAGCTCTGCCAGCTGCCTTGACAACAGGAATCATCTATACCCAGCAGAGGCTGAAGAAAAAGGGCATCTTTTGCATCAGCCCACAGAGGATCAACATGTGTGGACAGCTGAACCTCTTCTGCTTTGACAAAGTAAAGGCTGTGTGGTGGTTATGCCCTCATTGGTAGTGGGAGCCACTCTGGGGGTGGGAGGCTGTGGTTTGATTGAGCACTTCCATTGTATTTTGGAAACACAATGGCCAATGTGTATTTAAGTTCTTGTTGGCTGAACAGAAGCTGTGGCAAATTCTTGTTTTTCTTGGAATCTAGGAATTATCTGGTAGCCCTTTTGCTCTGCACTGTGCTGGTATTTTCTGGATAGTAACTTCGTAAAATAAGTCTTGTTTTTTATTCTTCTTGGAGCTCTCATGTGGGAAGTTAATTTAAATGTACATTTTAACTTAGACTGGCACCTTAACAGAAGATGGCCTGGATCTTTGGGGCTTGCTGCCCTCTGAAAGAAACTGGTAAGGCTCCTTGACACACCAATGGCATCTAAATCTGGTGGGGCAGTGGATGGATTCTTCTACTAGACAAAGGACCAAATCTGAAAGACAGTTAATGTTAAACAGTTAAGCAGTTTGAAGTTCCTCGTGTTTAGACTTTCAGTTTTATTTCTATATGCTCTGGAAAATGAATTGTTTGCCTTATCCCAGGGGTCCTGCTCCATGTGAAAAGATGCAGCCACTGTTGCCAGCATTTGGCACAGCATGTCTGGGCAGACAGTCTGCAGTAGACAGGCTGGGTTAGATCTCAGAGCTAGAAGTGTAACCCCAACCCTTTATGACAGGAAGTCACTGCTACCCACAAGATTGACACTCTGTTCTTTCAGTAGCCTTGATTTTGCCCATTTACATTTCCAGAAATGTGCATGCACGGAGTTGCTCAAACTTATATCAACTTCAGAACTCAGGAGTCTTTGCACAAACCTCAAGGGAGACATTTTATAATAATCTGTTCCTCTCTCCATCCCATTGGACTCCCTAACAAAGCATAGCACACGTGGTTTGAGCATGAGTATCCCAGCCTTAACAGGTGCATGTAAAGCAGTTCATGGGGGAGGACAGTCCCCAGAACATTCGTGTGGTCTGGCTTCAGGATGGGACATTAACTGTCCCCAGTTTAGGATTTTTTTCTATTTGTCCTATGTTGTTTGGTGTTCTCTGAGAGTAACTTTTGTGTTCTCTTTTGCTTTAGCTTTCAGGACATTCACCGTTTCCCAGCAGACCATGGCCTGCCTTGGGGCCCAGTGTTCAAAGCACTGGCAGTCTGTCATTCATTAATTGTTTGGGAGGGCAAGATCCAAGGAGACCCACTGGATGTGAAAATGTTCGAGGCCACTAACTGGGTACAGCTGTGCTTTGTTGTTACCCAGACAGTGGGAAAATCACCTTGCCATCTCAGATTTAACCAGACACCTATCAATGTTATTAAAAACTCAGGAATTCTGTTAAATAACTCCTGTGAAACAGGAATAATTGAGTTTCCTTTGATGCCAAAAAATATTTTTGTCCCTCACAATCATGCTGTGATGATAAAAAAATCTAGATTATTTGTGGAATACTTCAAGAACAGAGCTTTCTACATTAATACAAATTCTTGTGTATTATTTTCTCATTGAGTCTGTTATATCTAAAGATCTTTCTTTATTTGTGTTGTAATGAATAAAGGATTTATGGTCAGTAAGAAGACATAACCTATTTTCTGTGCAAGATTACAGCAATGCCTTAGTGAACCTGGTGAGGCTTTCTATTTGATTGCCAAAGAAGCAGTGGATTTTCCATTATTGGAAGTTTTTAGTTTGACATCAGACAGACCCCTCCCAGGAATGAATAAGAGACCTTGTTGAGAGGGAAGGAAAAGCTCTGAATGGATCCTTGGGGCTCCTTTTAGCTATACTGGTGTTGCAGTCTGAAATAATTTTGTCTTTCAATACACAGGTGATAGATGATTCCAGTGGACACCAGACTGAAGGTCAAGGTTCCACACATGCCACAGTTGTTAGACCTGGACCTAAAGCCACCACTGTAAGCTATTTGCAAGGTTCACATCCATGATCAAGTTAGACTGTCAATGTAAGGGTTACCTTTCAGTTCAGGAATGCTTGCGTGTCCTCATCCAAGAGAGCTCTTCCCCACTTTGTCTTTCCTGTACTCCCTGCAGAGAGAGTGCCTTGCTCTCTGATTACAGATGCCTGGGGGAGCTTGCTGCTCACATCAGAAGCAGGGGGATGCTGGATTAGAGATTGTCCAGCTCAGGGATTTGCCTGTCCTGGTGGCTTGAGGCTCAATCTGAATTTAGCTGAATGGGGAATGCAGTGGAATCTGGTGGCTGATGTCAGACCCTTACTGGTGACATACACTGGTGGGACACTTTCTGACAAACATTTTCCCTTTGCAAGACCAGTGTGAGACCTAACAGAGTCTTACTAAAGAAACGGGACTAGTAAATTCCTTTCAGTAAATTACATTTAATATTCTGCTAAAATTGCCAGTGAACTTTTCCTACTGCTTAAGCTAAATATTTCTGCACAAATTTAATCTCATCTTTATGTACCAGTCATTTCTGTCTAAGTGTGACAAAACAGCCCATTACACAAGGTTAGCTTCTTACTATGACCCGAAGGACAGACCTAAAATCCTTTGCTCTGAGTTTAAAATCCTTGCTAGAGTGTGTAATCCACTTGCTTTTCTCCTAGGCCCCAGTGGAAGGAATTACCATTTTACATCAGTTTCCATTTTCCTCAGCCTTGCAAAGAATGTCTGTCATTGCCCAGGAAATTGGTGGGGATCCACAGGCCTTCGTAAAGGGAGCTCCAGAAATAGTAGCCATGCTGTGTAGAGCAGAAACAGGTAAACATTTATAAATGCTTCCTAGAAACATATCTGTGTAAGTGACTTTGGATGGTGCAATGAAATAGAAGGTCCAAATGAGGTTTCTGTGTCTAAGACTTTGTACTAAAGCCTGAAAAGTGTCTCTGTTGTACTCCAAGTCAAAGGCCAAGCTCTCACACAGCTCCTCTCAATAAAGAAGGATTGCTAAGAGATAAAACTACCAACTCCTGTACAAGATGTACATTCTCTGACAGAATAGATATTTGGAAAAGTTTTCTACAGATCCACCTCCCTCAAAAAGGTTGGGACTTTTTCCTCCAAACCTTGGGAGGGCAGCTAGACAAGCACAGATCCTTCATGAAACCCTGGAAGAGGGGAAGTCTTTGTAGTTTACGACCTAAGTTCAAAATGATAAAGGAGAGGCAAAGATTTTCTTATTGGACAAAGTTAAGTTCAGCTCCTTTCTTCATTGTGCTTGGCCTATCACTAGACTCTAGGTCTACAGGCCCTCTGCGACATAAACCTTCTCTGCTCCAAGGCTTCCTTTTACTAGAAAGCAATTAAATGCTGTGATAAACTCTTCTTTTCCCTTTTGCACAGTTCCACTGAACTTTGAAAGCAAGCTCCTGCTCTACACAGCCCAGGGCTTTCGGGTCATTGGACTGGCCTATAAATCTCTGCAGGCGGGGAAGCCGCCTGCTGCTCTGACAAGGTAAGCCATAAAAAACTCTGCTCCTGGCCACGTCCAGCCATGGGCCAGGGGTGCCTCACACAGCACCATCACCACATCACCCCTGACAAGAGCAGGGTTGTAGTACAGAGTTTTGTTAGATTCAGGCCAGAGGGAATCTGATTTAAATCTGGATATAGATCTGTGAACAGATAGAGGGCACTCCTCTAGCACATATCCAGAATCCTTGCATATTTTTTAACTTTCTTAACTCTGTATTAACATAGGAAGCATAGTTCTATTACACTCTGAAGATTATCACATGCCTCCCCCTCATTCCATCATTTCCCCTAATCCCCTTGCAGATTTACCCAGGCTTTCAGTTGAAGAGAAGTCTTCTTAAATTTTTTTTATTATCCACACTCTTTGATTAAGAAAAGGCAGCAGATGACCCTCATTACTGTTCTCTAGCCTGGTCAAAGTCAGCAGATTATCTTCTGCTGTTGTGTTGGTCCAATCATTTAGCTTTCTTGCTTTAGCCCTCTTTAGTTTCTAAAGGGGTTAGCAAACTCTTTTATTATGCTCATGGTACTAGTTTTTCACAAACCTCACATAAGAACACTCACACATGAATCTATATAGTTTTTCCCAAATCCCTTTCACTTTTGCCTGTAATACTCCAGAAACACCACTTCTGAAATTACTGAAGTTACTGAGCATCTGCTGTCCTCTCTCTTTGCTAGCTGCAGGTCCTAATCCAGGTGAGGCTGACTTGCATTTTCACAGGGGTTTTTGCTTTGCTGAAAGGGCCAATGACACTGAGGCAGAGTGCAAGAGGTTACAACGTACCTCTTGTGAGAGGTGTCATAACAGACTTGTCCAACCCAACAGCAGGTGTGTGTGAAATGGCCCAGATTTTGCAGTTGTGTGTGCAGCTACAGCATGTGTGATTTTTATGCTGCCAGGAAAAAGGAGAAAGCTGCTGATCAAACACAAGATCTGCAGTGAAAGCAGTGACCATTCAGGCACCATGTGACACAGCTGCTCTGACTGCCATGCAGGTGCTTGGCATTGCCTTCTCCTTGGTGGCTAAAACAAGTGCTTGAAAGCTTTTCTTCTTTTCAGATTCTTCAGAGTCAACCTGTGTCCCTGAGAGACCTCTAGTTCATGACTCAGGGATGGGGTGTTTACCAAATTCTGTTCTCAACTGCATGAGTTCAACTGTAAAAATGCAATAGCGCAGGTGAAATGAAAAATGCAGGGAAAACAGAATTGGAGTTGCCACAGGCTGTTTGCTCAGGTCCAACTGTCAAGAGGAGCAGACGTCAACAAAGATGTGTTTCTTTGTTGTACAGTCCTCAAATGAGAAGATCTAGTGTGCAGGAACTTTCCAAATCAGACCACCACAGTTTGGGAGTCCTGCAGGAAATTTGGGGTTCTGGTACTAAATTAGTACTGCTGGCATTGAAATAGCACCACAAAAGACGGACCTCCTGGGACTGCAGGAAATAGACAAATTGTTTTAATTCTTTTGAGTTAGGTAGGATGGTTGATAGTTATTACTGGCTATCACCAAATCCAATGGTGATAAAGGCAAAATCAATAATTAAATCTGTCCTTCTGTTTTTGACTGTTAGGGAGGAGGTAGAATCTGATCTGATATTCCTGGGTCTGCTGATAATGGAGAATCGATTAAAGAGGGAGACAAAGCCTGTCCTGGAAGAGCTCAGTGCTGCCCACATCAGGAGTGTTATGGTCACAGGTATCTAAAAAAGGTGGATTATTTGTGTGGTCCCTGGCCCACAGTGGGAGTCCAACAATGTTTAAATGAAAAGTCTGCTGTTGTCACTACCACTGAGAGAAAGGCACAGATAATTAATACAAGAAGCACTCGTGTTTTAATAATGACATGAGGTGACCCATATAGTCCCTGGCAACTTCACCAGGCTGTGTCTGATTCTAATAAAGGCATGTCATGCAAAATCCCCTTTTTTATAGGACCTCCTGAAATGAGCAGAGATGGAGCATGCATGCTCAGGACAAATCTCCAAACCTTTTGACATCTGTAACTCATGCCTACCAGTGCCTGTTTATCCTTTTATTTGTCTTTTTTTTTTTTTTTTTTTTTTTTTTTTTTTTTTTTTTTTCCCTCGAAGGGCTGTTCTATCCAAATCCAAACCAGGATTTGGATAAAAAAACCCCAAGTTTTTCCAGCGTCCAGACTTGAGCCTCACCCCTTTCAGCCCACATACACCAAAGCCAATCAATGAGAATCAGGGATACCAGCAGCAATTTAGCACTGAACTCCTTATTGGTTTTTGTCTAAAACAAATAATCTAGGAGCACATTCCCCATATGGATTTCTTCAAGCTGAATATGAAAATACTCCATCTCCAAATCAAAATATTTCTTTTACAAATGAAAATATGTTTATTGATTGAGACAAACCTTACCTGCAAAGTTTTAATCTTTATCAAAAACTTTCTTATGCACAGACACTGAAATCTTACTGATTCTTCTGGACATATTTGAAAACTCAGAATTCAGGCTAATGAATAGACAATTCCTCACTGCAGAAATTTTTAGATAACATTTCCTCTGATTTTTGTAGGGGACAACATTCAGACTGCTATAACAGTTGCCAGAAATGCTGGCATGATTGCTCCAGCACACGGTGTGATTCTTGTGGAAGCAAACGAAGTGCCTGGATCTTTTTCAGCATCTGTAACCTGGAAATCCCTAGAAGAAAACAAAACTGAAGATTACAGAAGCCTGGTGAGCATATCAGAAGCAGGTCTTGTGCAGCAGGAAAACAAACTAGGACGGAATGCTTTAAATGAGGAGTGGGATTATGCTAGTATAACACAGAACTGTCATTCACCATCAGAATATGTGCTAGAGGAACGTTTATGAAGAGGGGATCTCTATAAAAATGTACTCCCCTAGAGCTTACTTCTTAGCATATTATCCTGTGAACACTTTTTTGTGAACTGCCTAGCTGGGTTTGAGAACAGCTTTGCAGAAATCCCAGAAAGATTTGTGTCTAGACCTCATGCTTAGCTGATGCCAGTTTAAATGCTTCCTTTCCCTGCAAGATAAATTTGATGGTATAGATGTGGACTTAAAATCTGTGGAGCTGCATTGAATGAACCAGCCCTGTTCAAGCAGGAAGAGTGTCAGCACTTCCCCATACCTGCAGAATTAAAACACTGATCCACTGTAGAGAAACTGCAGATACACAGTGAATCATAGGCAAGCCAGGCTAAGAAATTTATTTCACAAAGCGTCTCCACAGAGATGCTGGGGTGAAGACCAGTTACTTTCTCCCTGAAGAGTTAGTCTGAAAGTGCTGACCTTCTCTGGGAAGTACAGATGGGAGGGAATATCTGCAGGGGCTGAGTGGCTCTTCAGCCTGAGCAACTCCTGCCCTGTGTTTCCCTGCACAAAGACTTGCTTAGATGTGGTGCCCATCTGCTGTCTCTAGTCCCTCTCATTTCCACTGCAGCCCACCAGATTGGCACTGTTGCATGAATTCTACCAAATGTAACAATCCATCTGATAGAACTCCTGCAACAAACACCCAGTTAACACTGAAATTATTGGTGTTATATGCCTCAATCCCTTTACAAATCCAAGCAAAGGCAATGATCTTTGAATCCAAGTTTCCCAGAGCCTTCAAAAGCACCCTCCTGATGGTATGTCCTTTACTATGTCTATAGTAGTGTCTGTGTAAATGCAGGATAGCTTTTAGGGGCCTGGGTGCAGCACTCATTCTGTCTTATTTTACAGGAGGATGACAGTCAGACTGAGCCAGGAATGAGGCTGGCTTTGGAATCAGGCCAGTATCATTTTGCCATGAGTGGAAAATCCTACCAAATTGTAGCACAGCATTTCAGGCACTTACTTCCAAAGGTAAAATCTGGATTATTCAACTGGAGTAGCCTTGCCATTCAGGAGATGTGAATTGTCCCAGTACAATTAGCTGAAGAGACCTGTATCAGGACACCTTCTGGGAACAGTTATAACCCTGAAATACTTACAGGCTGGATGCATCTATGATATTATATGGGGAAGGATCTGAAAATCCCTATATTTTTCTCTGCTCATGAGAGGAGCAGGCATGCCTTAAGGTGTGAGGACATGATATAAAACATTCGTGCCCACATTCCTACCCCTTGCACAGCACTGACTCTGACCTGTTTTGGAGAACAGGAGAAAATGTGATATTGCACATGGTGCAATTCAGCATAGCTTGTGTGTTCCATGGACAGGATAGTCTCAGGAATTCTCTTCTTATAACTCCCTGCCTGTCAATCTTTGTTCATCAGGTGACTCAAATGACATACTAGGCCTCTTGTCCTTATTGTCATTGTTACTTTTTCAAAATATTGGGTAAGATCCCCTTTGTCTTTGATGGTCAGCCTTTCTTGCTTCCGAGTCTAGAATCAGTTGTTTATAAATGTGATAATCAGCAATTTTAATTCAGATTATTATTGAAATAACTTATGTCAAGGATTTTTAAAATAATTTCCCTTTTTTTCTCCTTATAGCTCTTGCTGAATGGAACAGTTTTTGCCAGAATGTCTCCTAGTCAGAAGTCCAGCCTTGTAGAAGAGTTTCAAAAGCTAGAGTAAGTTCCTAATGAATTTGAAAGTGTTTGTTGAATTTCCAGGCTTGAAAAGAGTCTAGTAAGAGCTAGCTTTTGTCTGTCATAGAGTTTTATGGAACTGCACAAAATTGAAACCTCTAGATCTACAAGTTGGCAATTAAATTCCAAAACTCTTTCTAAAAAGAGACACTGACCTCCATGCTGGTTTGGCAACCTGTGGAAGATCAAACCCTCCCATGGGCCTGGCTTTTGCTTGTTCACGTCATCCTTCATTTTCACTTCTCTCTGGGCCGGAAGGATTGACACTTGTCTCCCAAAGATTTTTAAGAATCTCTCCCAGCACTGCTGGGAGATGCTTGCTATTTTTTTACTGTGCTACTGCTGGCTCGATGTGATGGATTAGAAAATGTGGCATGGCAATCTGGAGATACATATATATATATATACAAACTCCTGAGTCCCAAGCATCTTGCTGCCTGCTGTTCAGCTGTTTCCCAAGTCTTTTGAAGACCCTCACCCTTACTTCACCCAGCTAGCCCCAGGCCTTGCCCTAGAGCAAGTTTAGTTTTAGGCCATTTCAGATTATCAACCTGTGTGTGCAGTTGTGAACACCTCAACTGCTGTCTGGCCAGACAGGCTTTAACTTTCCTGAAAGGTATTTAATGAAATCTTGTATGACTTGCATAAAAGACTTGCATGGAGCAGGCTCTGATTCCTCACTTGCCTTATCACTTTATTTTTCAGTTACTTTGTGGGCATGTGTGGAGATGGAGCCAATGACTGTGGGGTAAGTGAATTTTTTTTACAGTGTATTCTAAAAAAGAGAAATTAATGCAATGCCAGTAGAATATTCCAAGCCAAGTACATGCTGGAGATGGGAGTGTCCTACTTACTCACAGAGCAGTTGTACTCTCACCAGTATTGATTTAGACCTGATCCCACTGTGTGGTCCTTACCATGCAAGAGCTGCTCTAGGCAGAGATTTTGCAGTTTGTGGTCTCAAAGACTGAATTATTTTCCTTGCAAAATCCACTTCGGGGAAGTAAGCAGAGAACCTGGACTAGTTGCATGAGGTGTGGGAGCAAATAAGTGCTAAAAAAGGAGGCAGAGCCAAACCTGTCTCCTGGACCTGGTAGTGGGGTCTGTGGAAAATGAACTTTCCCATGCTCTCATCCCCATTCTTTCCCTGGACTCGACATCTCACTGGAGGAACCATCAGGGTGGAGCACAGCCAGGGAGTGAAGAGGGACTGCTGTGCACAGAACACATCCTGTGATAAGGGGTCACTGCTTGGCTGACATGTAAGTTGCTGTGTCTTCCTGGTGAGCACTGAGGAGGAATGTGACTTTCAGGCTCTGAAAGTGGCACATGCAGGGATATCACTGTCGGAGCAGGAGGCGTCTGTGGCTTCACCTTTCACATCCCGAACCCCCAGCATAGCCTGTGTTCCAGAGCTGATCAGGTAAGCGTGGCATTTTGGTTCCTATTTCATAAAGAATAAAGCTCCCACTCCTCTCAAACATTAGTCTTGGGTGCTCCCATCAAGTCACAATATGCATATCTAGAGAAAAATAAATGTCTTTGACCTGGAAATTGCCATCTGCCTAGTCCCTATCTGAAATTCCTTTAAGATACATTAATTTTCACAAGAGGAGGACATTTACAGTTGAGCTTTATGCCATCTAAATATTTTAAATGCAAAAGAAATAACAAAATGAACAATGATTCATAAAGCTGAATCAAATGTCCACCAGGCAACTTGTACACGAATGTTAGGTCCTACCTCTGATACCCTAAGCAAGCAAAATTTGGCATCTATTATGCCAGGATCCTGATTTTGCTTACTGGGGCATTTGAGCAGCCAGGGAGAGAGCATTATCCTGATTGGATATTGTATGGTCACTGTCAGAAGAGAGGACTTGTTAGTTCTGAACTCACTGAGCAGTTGCTTGACTTTGTAAGTTTTTCCTCATATGGAGTTGTTACCTACACCATTAATGTCAGCAGAAAAAATTGCTGGGGTAAATTGTAGCCTACAGAACAAAGGTGACTGGAACCAACCCCATTTCACAGAACAAAATATCTGCAAGTGAAGTTGTTACTTTCATTTAGGTCAGATTTTATTTATGTCACCTCCCAGCAAGATACTGGTAGAGGCTTCTCTGCTTGTGACACATGCCTTGTTTTTCAACAGCCTTTTGAGAGGGTTGCCCCGTCACCTAATTGCTGTCCTTTATTTATGGCTTCACACAGGGAAGGCCGTGCTGCTCTTGTCACTTCCTTCTGCATGTTCAAGTACATGGCACTGTACAGCACAATCCAGTACCTCGGTGTTCTCCTGCTTTACTGGGTATGTATTGGGAACACTTTGGCTGGAACTGGATGAGCTACTGCTCCCTTGTAGGAGAAACAGGGCATAAAAGCCACATGAAACTAGGAGATAGAGCTTTACCTTTACCTGAACTGCAAACATCTGTGGTGTGATCATATGGTCCTCCTGTACCCTCAGAAAAATGGAAAGACTTCCCATTAACTTCAGCCAGAGAGCTCAAGATCCAAGCTGGGCAAAAAGAAAGCTGAGATACTGAATAGTGTTTTGGATGAGGGCATATGTCTGTGAAAAGGAAGAATCTGGTGTAAGCATATGCTGTTACAATTTATTCAGCATTTAAAGCATGAATTAACTTGACAGTAAGCAAATCCCCTGGAGTGCCTTAAACCACTTTTGCATGGCTTTTTCCCAGAGGGAGAGGAGGGCTTTGTGTTCAGAAGTAACCCAGCAGTGAGAAAGCAGTCTCTTCAAATATTCTTCTCTTTTATTGCCTGGCGTGAACTGGAAGTGTAGTTAGTCTGAACAATGTGCAAATGAGAATATTCACCTCAGGCCCAATGGTGAGGAATCTATTGGCAGGGTGGTAAAATGTGTGGTCTCTTTATCTGCAGAGTAGCATTTCAGAACAAATGCAGAGCAGCAGCTCCATGGATATAATATGGCTTTCTGGAGACAATATAAACGTGCCCATGGCAAATGTCTGATCTGTGGTTTTTTTTCTTTGTTTTCCTCTTTTCAGCAACTAAACTCCTTTGGGAATTACCAATTTTTGTTCCAAGATCTGGCTATTACCACCGTAATTGGTGTGACAAGTAAGCCCCTTAGTCATCCTATGTATAAACGAGAGAGTGACCTCAAATATTTTTCTCCTCCTTGGAAATGCATAATTCTAACTACAGAATGGAAGAAAATGGAAGCCAAGCTTCCTGCAGACTAAACATTGTCTATGTAGAAATACAGGACATTTAGATTAGTAGAAGAGGGCTCTTGTTTGAGAAAAGCCCTGAAGATGGTTAATACTTAGTGGTGCATTTGCTGAGCATGTAGGTTGTTGCTAGCTGGGGTGTTATCTTTAGCAGCAAGGAGTAAACCCACACCTAGTGTAGTGGAAAGTGTGTTTGGGCATTTTCCTGTTGACTTAGGAAGGCACATTAAGAAGATACCTGACTCCATACCTAAATGAAAATGTAGGGATTATCTTTCTTGAGTTCTACTCACGTTTGAAGCTGGGTAGGCCAGAGCCCCAAAAGGAAAGAGAGGTGGAAATGGAGAATAAAGAAAAGACAGATGTCAGACATTACAGAGCAGGGAGTTGTAAGCCGAGGATAAGAGAGGAAACCAGTGCTGAGGCAGAAAGAGAAGGACAATGTTGTTGAGACAGAAGAAGTGCAGGGAGAGGTTTAGAAGCAGGAATGGCAAGGCCAGGGCCATGAAAAGCATACAGCAAAACCACATCCTGGTATGTTCCATCCTTGCTGGAACTCAGACAACAGGAAAAGACTTGGATGAAATCAAGCGTGTAAAGGTCAGCCACAACCACACTGGGTGCCAAAAGCTACATTGCTGTAAGTAGTTTATCTGGAATTGCATCAAAGCTTTGTGCATAGCTTTGTGCATAGCTCTTTAACTCAAAGTCTGGATAACTTTGTTAAACCTAAGAACAGAGGAAAACCTGTTGTGTCAGGCAATGCTGTCCTTCTCCAGCTCAAATAAGCAGCCACTAGGTGTTTAGTGCAGGAGGATGAACAGAACATGGGCAGCAAAAACTCCCAAGCCACAGCTGACAAGTGACAGAAAGAAAACAAAAGAGCATACGTTCATATTCTTGGGCCTGACAGTAGCCAAATAAAATTAAAAGTCAACATTTTATTTTTCAAAAATGCCTCATGATAGTCAGATGACATCAGTAAACCTCTGTGTCAATATGATTCTGTAAGAAAACAACTCTGTGTTTTGTACTTGATACAATCTTTGTATGTTTTATAAAGAATATTAGAGGCTGCAAAAGTGCCATTGATACAATCACTATTATACAGCAGCACTGCTTGTATTTTGGACACACTGTTAAACACATCTGTACCTGTTTCAGTGAGTTTCACAGGCGCCTACCCAAAGCTGGTGCCCTACAGGCCTCCAAGCCAGCTCATCTCACCCCCATTGCTGCTCTCTGTTGTGCTTAACATCCTCTTCAGCCTCAGCATGCAGATCTTCGGGTTTGTGGTGGTCCAGGAGCAGCCTTGGTATTCCAAGACCGACATACACAGGTAGGACCCGTTTCTGGGACTCTGGATACCACAGGGTTGGCCTACTGGGGTGAGTCTGCATGAAACTATTGATCAGCCTAACTGAGGCCTGCTGAGCAGCTGCAGCAGACCCTGCGCTGCCCACAGGGTGCAAACGCTTTACCCACTGTTGTGTGAGGACCCTAAGCTCTCCAGCAACCTGCCACACACTGTTCCTGTGGTGAGAATGATTCTGCTGAGCACAGAGAGGAGGATTTGATGGCAGGAGAGACCAGCTTTGAGCTCAAGCTCTGGCAAGTTCAGCAAGCTCAGCCAGTGGTGGGATTGAGGGCATTGCCTATAACCTGTATCGTGGCTGTGAGGGAGGATTCCTGATAGTTAATAGTGGAAGCTGGGGGAAATAGCCAGGACAATGGTCATTCCCTGACCAGTGTGACACTCTTTTTCAGTGCCTGCCTGTCAGTGAACAACCATGACAAGAATTCATCCTCCAGCCTGGGGCTCCACGGGGCAAGAGATGGAGCCCAAGAGCAAACAGACAATGGCTTCAAGAGCTATGAGAACACCACAGTGTGGCTGCTAAGCACCATCAATTGCCTCATTGTAGCACTAGTGTTTTCCAAGGGAAAGCCTTTCAGACAACCCATCTACACCAACTGTAAGTATGGGGAGAGAAGAAGGGGTATGTAAGTCAACTCAGGAGATCAGTTCAATAGGGAAAAATTAAACTTGACTAAAATTATGTCTGTCAAAAAATTAGGAGAAAGACTGTCATGTGAAGGGAATATGAGCACATATATTTGTGGCAGTTCCAGAAGATGCAGTGAGTCATGGAAGAGCTGTTCTTTTCCTCTGTGGGACAAATCCTGCAGCATGCTCTTAGACAAAACTCTCTTCAGCTCTTTTTTTTTTTTGGCTGAAGAGTTGAAATAATGCTGCAGATTTCATGGCTGTGATGTTTCAGTATAGTAATAGTGAGGAGGTGACATTCCTCGTAGAGAGCAGAAAAGTGGGTCATCAGTCTCCCAGGACAAGGCAAAACAAAAATGATTGGGTGGAGGATGAAGTTTGGTGCTTGCCAGCTGAAAAAGAAATGAATTTACTCATCATTGGAACGTTTGCCTACAGATGGGGAAGGTAATAGATTCTCCCTTACTTAGACTCTTTAGATCCTGATCAAGAGCAAAGTCTTGACATCACTGAAGTTGAAGGCAGCATTCTTAATTCTATTAACAAGATCAAGACTACATCCTGGACGTTTTTCTGAATCACAGGATATACTGTGATCAGAGAGTGACTTTCTGGAAGGCTATAAAGCTGCTCAGATGTGAAAGGTCATATCAAATGTTCAAAATATCCATCTGCTGTTTTAAATCTGTGGCTGCAATGCTTGTCCTAGACTCATGTATAGCTACTTGACTGAGTAAGCCTGGGGTTTTTCTCTGTGTTTTTTTTTTTTTCTGAAAATTCCTTTCTATGCCATGGATTCTTTCAATGACTGGGTAACACAGAAAATTATTACAATCTTCTACAGTAAAGTCAAGCAGCTGAGATTGCTCATAAACCTGTGGGTTTCTTTCTTTGCTCTTATCCCTTCAGATGTGTTCATACTGGTGCTCATAGGGCAGCTGGGCATTTGCCTCTTCTTGATGTTTGCTGACATTGATGATCTCTACTCAAAGATGGATGTGAGTATTGCTGCAAAGGGAATTTTCTTCCTTCTGCCAGTCCATTATAAGCACATTGGGATTGTTTCAACAGAAGGCACAGACTTATTCAGGGAGACACGGCACCTCTAAAGACAAATCATATTTAAAGAGGTGGATTTTAGATGATGAGATTGTAGAAACTTCTGGAAATACAGTGACTCCAAACTAATATCTGTGCATTCTGTGGGACAGATACAGATGTAATTTTGATTGTTTCAGCACATTGTCCAACAACAGAAGATGACATCACTAAGCTTATGTGTGGTATGTTGGTGGCTTGTGAAGCCAGGAGCAGTACAGGGCTGGGCTCTGCAAGTTTAAAATGAAGCACCATGTTCTTGTGTTTCTCAAGCTGTGCCACTCTGAATAAAGGTCCTCTTGCCAAAATCTGCCAGTTAGCACTCAGAGTAGCTCTCTGTTTCAGTCCCCAATCTTTTCAGGCTCCCTGTTTAAATCTCAGAGAACCTGCAGTTTCCCAAAGCAGGATTTGGGTTTAGAACAGCTGTAGGGAAAGACTAGTGAGGCAGCCACGGCAAGAGAGGATCTATCTTGATCCTTGATTAATAAATACCAGTAAGGCTTGACTCATGTATTCTGGCAGAATGCAAGCTGGGAGTTGTCTTGTGCAAATCCATCCCAAGGGAAATGTGAGGGAGGGATAAGATCTACATCAGCTGAAGGACAGGGTTGTTAATGGACCTGACAATTAGTATGTTGAGGCTGGGAGATGTTAACCTCCTCTACTGTGACACTCTCGCAGTCTTGCTATAGGAGTCACAGGAACAAAACAACAAAAGCACCACAGCTATTTTTTCTGTACATTTGCAATCAGAACGATGAAATGCAGTGGCTTTGAGTCACAAGTGCTGAACATGGTGCAGCTTCCAGTCCTGTATGTTTGCATGTCAGTTAGCAAGTCGTTTTAGACATGGAAATAATGAAATATGGAAAGAGAAAGAGAGTCAAAGGGTCCAAGTCTCGATTTTAAATGGCAAACAACCCAGCTAAAATTGCCTCACTGTGTAACTATTTGCAGAGCCCGGCTCAACGGGCAGACCCAGTTAGAGAACCTGCCACGAGGTGGCACTTTAAAGCAAATCGTCGTCCTGCTGAGAGCCGTGGTGGCACAGAGCATTTTTCAGCACTGCAGCTGCGAGGGGATAAAATGCTTTTGGGGAGAACTGCAAAACTCCCAGCCCAAGCAGTCTGGAGGGAATACACTGGAATTGCTGAGAAGAGGAGGGAGTAGCAATAAAAACCTCTGCAATAGCCTAGCCCTGGAGAAACTGCTGATCCAAATTTTGGATCTGAGCTGCATCTCTAAAAGCGGTTGAGCCATAAAGCCAGGCCCATGTATGGGAAGCTGAAAATGGGTTTGGAGCTGAAATACTCAGTTTGAATATTTCTTAACATTAGAAAGTAAAAAGGCAGTTAGAATTCCTCTTGCCGTTCTAAATAATGGTTTTCTCTGTTTTCTCTATTGCATCATAGATTCATAAGCATCTTTATCAGTAATTCCTCAAGACAAGTAGCAGTGTTAGCTCATCAGCAGGGTAAGCCAGCTTGGGAGTCTGGCTTTTCATGACACTAAGCTGCTGAAGGGTCTGGAGCACAAGTCATATAAGGATTGGCTGAGAGAGCTGTGTTTGTTTAGTCTGGGGAAAAGGAGGCTCAGGAGAGACCTTAATTCTGTCTACAGTTACCTGACAGGAGATTGTAGCAAGGTCGGTGTCACTTTCTTCTCCCACATAACAAGTGATTTGAGAGGAAACGGTCTCAAGTCATGCCAAGGAAAGTTTAGACTGGAGATTAAGAAAAAATTTCTTAATTGAAAGGGTTACAGTCTTGAACAGACTGCTCAGGGAAGTGGTTGAGCCATCATCCCTGAAAGTATTAAGAAGTGAAGTTGTGGCACTTAGGTACATATTGGACTTGTCAGTGCCAGGCTTATGGTTGGGCTCAATGATCTTTAGGGTTTCTCCCAACCTAAATGATTCTGTGTTCCATTACACAAGTACCCAGCAGTGTTTACTGTGGACACGTTGCTGAATAGCTTCTCCTGCTTTTTTGCCAGCTCGTTTGCACCCCTACCTCGTGGCGAGTCTCCATGGTGATAATGCTTGCAGTCACACTTGCTGTGTCCTTCCTTGTCGAGGTGAGTGTGCATCATTGGATGTGCTGGTCAGCACTAATTGGAAAGGCAAAATAGTCAGGTCTTGCTCTTTCCTCCTCCTCCTCAACCCAGTTTGGGAATATCTAGTAAAACAGGAGTAATTTCTGACACCTCACCCTTGCTCCCTTTTCTTAAAGCCCTCAATCTGAATGATAAGGGAATGCAAGGCCTGGCCACCTTTTCTTTTCTCTGATGAATGGGATCTATCAGGCCCTGCCCCAGGCTAGAAAAGTCTGTGGTGCTTTCTACCCATATCCTGCGGACTCCCAGGAAGAGCCAGTCACAGAACTCTGGTGGAGAGCTCTGGTGGAGCTGGTATGAAATGTGATCAATAAAAGGCTGATTAAAAGATGTGGATGAGCAGGGCAGGAGGGAGATCTGGGTCTCCACTATTTGCTCCTTGTCTGTACTCTGGATGAAGAGTAAACTGCTGTCCAGGTCCTCTTAAACCTTCTTTTTGCTTTTACCTTTACAGGAAGCTGTCATTGAGAACAGACCCCTGTGGCTGCTTCTGAAAAAGACCTTCCGGTACCACTCAAAGAGCCACTACAAGAGGCTGCAGCACCTGTTAGAGCAGGACTCAGCCTGGCCACCTCTGAATGAAACCCTCTCCTCAGATTCTGTGGCAGTAACAGTAGAGGGAAATATGGGAGGCCATAGCAATCCAACATTTGACAGCAATGAGGACTCACTCTGAAGGAAACTGCAGTGGACACATATCCAGGACAGTTGCATTTGACCTTAAAAGGACTCAGTGACTTAAAAAGAGGAAGGACTGGCTTATTACTGCTCTCCCGCTCTAGGAGTAACCAGCTCTTGCTTATATCTAAATTAACTGGAAGCACAAAAGCTGCTGCAGTAACATAAAGCCACAATGATGTTTCCTCTGTCGCCTTGCCCACACACCAATGGCTGCCAGCTGCAAATCGAACACCTTGCTGAATATTGGTAAAGTATTTGTGGTTGAAACACTCCATTGCTGCATCCCTCTCTTGAACTGCATTATGCGGTGCCTAAGGGTGGGAGATCTTCCAGATGAAAAGTAACTAATTGCAATAGCAGCACTCCTCTGAGCAGATCCCCTCTGAGAAAACAAGTAGAATTTACTCCTGATAGAGGCTACTGAGCATAGGCATTCCTGGGGTTCCTCGTGGAGTTTCAGACACTGCTACTTGGTGTCTTGCTTTTTGAGGAGGTTTTAACCCCTCTGGCAATACTTGGCTTCCAGAGCTGGAAGGAGCTGCAAACAGCTGAAGCTTTCTAGAAGTGTCCACTCCCAGCACCATTGTGCTCTTCCCAGGACAGGATCAAAAAGAGCTCTCTTGATAGCTCACTGCTATCAGGCAACCTGTTTGCCCTCGTAGCTTTTAGCAAGTGATACCTGCATTTTATGGGTGAAAAATTTTTGACCAGCAAAGCAGAATGATTTGATTATTTAACATTTTTTTGGTGGGAGGTATTTGTTCAGGATATCCATTTTAAAAATGTAGAATGGAACACGTATTAATTGCAAATTGTGATCTCATCCTGTGGGTCTTCAAGGACACACTGTCCCTTGAGGAGTGAGCTTGCTTTAGCAGGGCAGGTGCTGCACAGCTGGGCTGCCTCCTGGCATCAGCTTTACCAATGCCAAAAGAAGCAAACATTGAAGGGGTTATTAACCTCAAGCACCTAAGGCCTGAAATAAAAGATGTGGAGCCAGCTTGGTCTCAAAATAATTTTTTTTGAATCTGTGGCATGCTCTTAAGTTGAACCATCTGAGTTTTTGTCTCTGGTTTCTCCATAACTGCAAATGCAATTTATTCATCAGCTCATCCGTCATCTGTGAACCTTTGATGGTGACTTTTACTCCCTTTGCTGTGCTGTGTTTGCTGCACATAAATGCAACAACATTGCACATTCCTGCAAGAATTACCTTCTCAAAAATATGCAGCTTCTACCTGCACATATTCTCTTAGCCCACTGATGTTAATCTGCCTTTCTTCTCACTGCATTTTGCCATCTTGGTCCCCAGCTGGGTAAAACAACAAGATAGTCAATCAGAAAGGCTTTGGACCAAGAGGAACACTTCCTTCTGTGGATAAGGTGTGCAGGGGAGCTGTGCCTTCTGAGTTGACTGCACAGTTTGTTTTCCACAGCTGGAGCTTACCCATGTTTTTACTGGGTGGGGCTCAGAAGCACTTTATTGCTGGAAACTGTATTTTCCCACTGTAGTGTGCTAAAGCACTCTTGTGCTGCCACAGAGAGCCAGGAATTGGGAAAGCTGGGAACCATGGGAAAGACTTCCTTGGTTTTTAGATTTAAAAAGCAGCTTGGGAAACAAAGAGAAAATCAGAAAAAAATATTAATTGTTTTGAGTAAACATGTCTGCACCAGAGTAGAGTCTGAAAATAATCTAGCCTGAATCTAAAAATAACTAAGAAAATAAATAAATAACAGCTAAGAGGAAAAAACAAACAAAGAAACAAGCCCTCCCCCAAAACAACAAACTCAAACAAACAATATTTCAACTCAAACAAAACATTTATTTGACTCAAAGCAATTTTTATCTGTTTTTGACAAGTTTGACATAAGCAAATGGAATAAATACCTTCCTACAGTAGTTACCTAATGGTAAATGCCTGTCACAAAGCCTCACAACTTGACACAAACTATAAATTTTTCATATTAATTCCTAGAAGTGTCACCAAAGTTTTCATGGGTTCCCAGTTCACAGCAAAATCCCCTGGAAGGGGAAGGCTAAATGCTCTCTGCGTTCCTTACAGCTTGAGGCGCGAAAGAGCAAGTTTGTGGAGTTACTCCTGACATCCCATCCTGTCTTTAAGATACAGTAACATTTTTCATGAAGACAAAACTCACTGTCCTATTATGAACTCCCTCACAAAACTAGTATGTTGCTGCATGTGATACAGTGACAGCAGCAGTAGCATTGCAGACAGGGCATGTGATTTAAATTTAGATATCTCTGACACTATATAAAGTATCAAGTCTTGGCAAACCTGTGCTAATTGCTGGGTTGAGGAGATGAAGACCTGCTTGCCTGCTGCTGACATACGGCCTTACCTGCAGGAGAACAGAATTCAGATGCTAGGAAATGTTTAACCCCTGCCACTCTAAGCACAGTAATCCCCTCTGCCACTTTAACCTCTGCTCCTTTTCAAAGAGGTCAGTAAGTCAGGCCAGCACTTGGTGGGACAGTTATGAAGATTTCACCTGGGTGCTTTGGGATGGAGTGACTGATACTCCATAAACAAAATCCAAGGGGGAAAGCTGGTGAACCTCTTTTTTAGATGGTAGCACACATTGCTGGCGGACGGTTGCAGGGAAGAATAGGAAGCCAAGGAGATGCTGCATACTTGTACAGCTAAATATTTCCCTGATGATGTCTGTGTCCTTTCCTGGAGAGCAGTTCTGTCAAACACTGATGTCCTCCTCCTCTGCTGTTGCCCCTTATTCCTGACAGAACTTTTCCTGTGGACAGGGACATCTCGCCCCCCCACTGAGCGGTGACACAGATTTGGAGTGCTCGTGCTTTTTGAAGCTTCTGGGAAGGCAGCCAAATCATAACTTGCCCTTTCATGGAGGCTCTTGCTAATGATCTTCAGTGGAACTTTTTGGTACAGCTAAGGCACACTCGTTCCTCTTTAACAGCCTTGGTTTAGTAGTCCAGAGACGACAAAGCACCAGAGAAATGCTGCTGCTGCTGGGCTTGCTTGTGGTCTCAACAGCAGAGTAAAGCACAAGCGTGTTTTAGAACAGAGGGACATATTTGCAAAATTGCTGTTTTTAATTGCTTTATTCACCTCTTAACTTCCTTTTCTCCCATGTCATAGACACAAGACTATTTGTTTCCTGCATAAATAAGGACACACTGCAGGACTGATCTTCCCCTACAGAGGACAAAACAAACACATCTTGTGGATAAGAGGGGAAACAGTTGTGGATAGTTACTTGCTGAGTTTGCATATAGAAATGCTGGGCATGTGTTTCTGCATACAGGTTATTGTCGTGTCATCTGTGTTCACTTTACTGGGCTATGGATGCTACAGGAGTGTCCTTAAAATGCTTAAATGCTTAAATGCTTCAAATGTCCTATAAATGCTGGGAGACTCTAAACTAGTATGTGCCTGAACTGTTGGTGGAGAACATTTGAAACCATACAAAACACATGAAAAGTTCCAGAGCTCTTGAAATTGGTTAGGTTTGATGTTACCAACATTTCAGTGCCCTCTGGAGAGGGGTTTTGAAGAGAACCCCAGTGTGGCACTCTGAAAAGTTTCTTTCATTTGAACTTTACACTTCCATACAAGGCTGAAACTTCATGTTTGAAATATTAATGGTAGTGCCTGGGGGCAGACTTGTCCTCACAATCTTGTGGTAGCTCAGTCCAGTTACAGCTTCAGTGTCCAAAGGCTGGCACCCCGATTTAGTATCTGTCTCTTTGTCCTGATGAATGTCAAAGAATGCATTAAATTTTCAATGAAGGGCCAAATTTGTCAGATGAATAATTCATTTCAGTTCCAATCTTTATGCAGAAAACACTTTCTCCTGTTATTTCAGTTCCAGTAGCTCTACAGAATAGTCTGTCACTATTTCAGAGAATCCGAGTGGTGAGGAAATCTCCGAAAAACTTCATCTAAAACTTTTGCTGTTAGTTAGGTACCACAATAACCAAAATGATGCTCTCAGATATCTGTGAGGCTTGTGGCCTGTTTTAACATAACACATAAAAGTAAGTGATGACTGTTGTTATAAGACTGATAGAATGTAGAGTAGCTAAAAGTATGGAAGTACAAGGAAATTAAACCATCATTTTCGCAGTAGTCTGTGGCTGATTACTGCTGACCTCACAGATCATTAGGTTCCCTTTTTTCCAAATAAAGATCATATTCACAGTTACTTTCTTAAATCATAAAATATTGAAGATTTTAATGCTAGTTCAGTCTTCTCCCTCTCCCATATTTGGGTGCTGTCTCCTGAGCAGCAGTTACATAACATCAGAAATGTCACTTCTGTTAGATGGCAGTCTTGGAAAATCACAAGACTTAAAGTCCCTCAAGTTTGGCTTCCCATTCCCAGCATAGTTGCTGACAAAGAGGAATTGGTTATCAACAGTTTCTACATATATGTGTAAGCTGTGTAAGCTGATAAGCTGTTCCCAGGCAGCCAGGAGGAACAACTGTGTCCTGTGGGGCCTCAGGCACAGCATCGCCAGCCGGGCAAGGGGATTCCTGACTCCTGACAAATGTTTAATTAAACTTCAGGAAGACATAAGGGTTAGAGGTCAACACTGAGAATTGCAATTCCTGAAGATGGTGTGATGTGATTAGAGGTGGTGGAGGGGGTTAAAGGCATGGCAGGTCTGAGGTGCACTGACCTGTTTGTTGTGATCATGTGCTGCTTAGAGCCAGGCACAGCTTATATTGCCTCCAAATTCACTGCTAAAATCATTGTTCCTGAGCTGAATTACTGGGCAAGAGCAAGATTCAGCCTTTTGAAAAGTTCCTTGAGAGGGTGAAATGCCATCTGTGGAGTGCTGCCCAGGAGCACTTTTACTGCTGCCTCTCACAGATCTTGGCAAAGTCCATGTGAAGAGCTGGGGCTTTTGCCAGCACAGGTGTGTTGGCTGCACATCACGTTTTTGTATCTCCAGTATCTGTAGCATGAGCAGCACTCCCACACTGAACAAGTGCTCAGTGATGCCAGTGTACCTTTGTACTTAAAGTATTGGTGTCCATCATTTTGCAACTTTTAAATCAAGATAAGGCATTCTCTCTAATGGCCTTGCAATGACAATTTACTTCATCATTATCTCAGGAATTTTAATTGTGTGAATTAGATTGTAATAACTGGCAAAGCTCAGACACCTAGCTGAATTAGAATTTCTGTATTTCTTCTTGCAATGGCAGTTTTTAAACGATAGTCTTTACAACTTGGTGGTTCTGTTGATACCCTGCAACTGTTGTGCTCAAATAAACCTTCTACTAAGGGACGGCAGATAGCAATGCTACAGTTACAGGGGCTGACTCTGGCATGAAGCTGGAATTGCTCTTTGAAGGCCAAGGGAGATATAGGGGCATGAAGTGGAATCTAACAGAAATTTGGATCCATGTTCCCACCACAGCTTGTTCTAGGGTTAACTCAATGAACTCACATCCTGACTTTTAATGAGTGATGTGAAACCTTCTGGGATAACTCTGAGTTCAGTTTCTGTGCTGTTACCATGGCCACCAAATTGTAACTTCTTGTTTCATGCTGAGCACTGGTGTTTCAATGCTGCAGTCACTTTCCCATCCACAGCAGCCTCCCAAGCTGCACCACCGTGCTGAGAAGCATAACAAAGTTCAGGTTACTGTCTGCACCAAGAGAGGAATGAGTCACCTGCATCTCATTTTCTTCAGCAGCCTGAATAATGAACTAACATGTTGAAATGTATCTGGAATTGCACAGCAAAGGAGGAATGGGGCAAAGGGAGTTGAGGTGGGCAGGGCAGCAAGGAGTGTGGACACACAGCCTGAATGATGCAGTAATGATGCATCTGTATCTGCAGCACCTGTCATGATACAGGTGAACCCAGTAATTTGTGTTAAGAGTCAAGAAGAGCTTGGAAATATAATTTCACAAGCAAACAACTAGATAACAATTCTGGCCTTCCAAGACCCGCTTCCTGGCTCTGCTATAGGCTGCTTACACAATCCTGTCAAGCAACTTGCGAGTGGTTTTTAAGGAGTCTAGACACATGGCTCCCATCAAGGTATGTGCTTTCTTTCCCAGCCTCAGTTCCTCACCCATAAAATAGGGGTTATGGCTATTTTTGCCTCCCAAAGGCATTGAGATGAACAACAGTTAGGGTGATGGGAGATGTAAAGGCCTTGGTTAGGTTTTCCTGGTCAGGGTGTTTTATGGACACTAGGCAAATGAAGCTGAAGATGCTCACTTGGAGAGAGAGATTTACAGGGCTGATCTTTGAACTGTTGTTTTTCAGCCAATATTATTTCTAAGATGCACTGGTTTAAAAAAATATAGTGTAGAGGATTACTGATACTGTGTGTGTCTTGAGACTTAATTAAACTGCCCAAAACTTGTGCACAAGAAAAGTTCATTTTCATATTGTTCTACAGGAATCTTGTTACTTAGTCCCTGGAGACACATTTCTTTTAGGTGGAAAAAGTTTCTGTCTCCTCTGTGATGCTGTCCTGATTGATGGAAGCTGCACTGTAAATGAAAGGATATTCTCAGGTGCAGCACTGGAGATGGAAATGCTAAGGTTCTCTAAAAGGGAGGTGTCTCTGCTCTGACGGCAAATTATTTACTTTTTATTAGTGTAGTTTGCAGCAGGAGGGAGACAAACTGTGGCTCGAAAAATTCACAGTTGTCTTAAGCTTTTGGACACTGCCATTGTGTAATATGCATTCCTTATCCACACAAAAAACAAGTAGCATTAACGTACTGTTAGGAGTAGAAAGTGAAAACACTCAAAAACACTGAATATGTATTTTTTTAGGTTTTGTAGTCGGATGTTGCAGCAGTTCAGCTCAAGCACACAGAGCAGAGAGGTCAGTGTGAGCCCTAAACACCAAGACATTGCAAGGCATAAACTTGGTTCAGGGACAAAATGTGACCCAACCTCCTCTTACATAATGTTCAGAAAAAGCTACCATACCATGTGTGGGAGAAGGCATGAGAAGGAAAGGGGCTGCTCTTCTCCCTGCCATGTCCTGGCCTGGGGGGGTTCTGGATCCCTACAGTTACCTACATTGTCATTTTTTCTTCTTCCTTGTCAGCCTTTTTGTCAAGAGAGATACCCAGGTGTGTTTGGGGAGGCAGAGTACAAAGTGTTTCCCTGCTTCCTGCTCATCTCCCTCCCTCTGAGGAAGACACCTGGGCACTGCTGTGGCAAGAGTAGCCACAAAGGTCACTGCTAATTCAAGGCAAACAGAACTCAGCAGCAGCCTGAGTGCTTTTAATTACCCTGAGGGCATTAGGAGAATGTTCACAGGGCTGTTCAATTATGTCATTCTCAGCACAGTGAATAAATATTCTTAATCTAGTCAATAAACCTTTCATCATGTAAATGTTAGGATAATGCTCCTTCTGTTGAAGTTAAGTCTTGCTGATTTTGGTGCTTGTCAAATATCATCTACCTTCTGCACAATCCATGAGACCACAGATCAGAGCTGCAAAGTTCTCGTGCCTTTGGGGACTTCCCTAAACCCTGGCAGGCTACATCTCAATTCCAAGCCTAAAGACCATTGAAATCCTAAAGGAATAACCATATAAAGATGAAAGTTGATTTTATTCAAAGTTGTACTATTTAATTCATATTGAAAAATACAATAACAGACTTCAGCATTTCAGTGCGTGTGATGCCGAACTCAAAATGTTAATCTTTTCCAGTGGCCAGAACAAATCATACAGCCCATATCAGCTCCCAGGATCATTAGTAGTTCTTAGGACACCAGATACTTCAACACCACAGAGATAATTGTACCATAATGAATGAAAGAAGAAATTCATTGCAAGAGGAGCATAATCACATTCCCAATACTTCTTAAGAAAGCAGAGAGGAAATTACTATCCGGTGCAAATTAATGAGATGAAATTAATAAGTGTCAACCAATAAAATACTCCTCCAGTGGGACCAAACTGTAGGCACGTAGTGCAATCTCTTCTTGGCCCTCCTCCAGTGCTCCAGGGAGGCCCCACTGAGGAGGTGAATGGTGAGCAGGCTCACAGCCCACTAAAAGGCAGGCAGCTCGAGCAGTGCCAGAGTGATTTCTACCAAGGTACCCTTGCAGGCAGTGTCTCACATAAGCAGCAGAATAAAACTGGATCTATGTATCAGAACAAATTCATGTAATTAAGAACATCCTCTGCAAGGTACCACAATGTAAAGCTCTTTTTGCAGACGTGTCCAATGTGCATCTGGCTTGGAACGTGCTGGTGACTTGCCAAGAACACGAGGAGGAGCTACTGCTGTGTGCATGGATCTCATTAGTCTATTTGCATAATTACCCTTTCCTAAACGTTCACATTTTCAAATGTATTGTAAGACTAGCTGTCAGCTAAGCTCAAAACTGTGAGGGAATAAAGGAATTTAATTCTACTTACAAAATATCCTATTGTATGTTTAATGAGATATAAATATTTGTTGGGTTTATGTGCTTCTGTTTAGCAGCTTCACAGTGTCTCTGAAGTATTAATTAATTAATAAGCCAATTATGATCAGGCTGAGAACAAGGTATAATGTGCTGGAAAGAGAAGAGGCTTGGATGGCCCAGAGGCACAACAGGTCCTGGATTCATTGTGCTTTTTCATAGAGCTGCTTGCTTCCAGATTCATTCCACTGTGCCTGTGCTAGTAACAGGGGATGCTAGTGGTGATGAAAGATAAATATATCTATTGAAAGCTCTCCTTAACAGGCCAGACTAAATGGTAATGGGCCGTGTTGTGGTCTGGCAGACACACCTTGCCAGCCAGCAGCTTCTTAGGGGGGAATGTATGTGTATGAAAAGAGAGGACTCTGATAAATGACTTGCATGATGAAATTACAGATTCTTAACCCAGCCCAGCCTTGCATGTCTGCAGCCTGAATTGCATGCCAGGAGGGAATAAACCTAAAGGGCTGGGCTGAAAGAGAAGAGACAGAAACAGAAAGAAGTTTCAAAACTGAGGCATGAATCTTTGAGTTATGCTGAGGCATGGTGCCAACGGGAGCAAACCAACTTACCCATTTTTAACACAAAGGTGGGAGGGACAAGGAGCGGCTGCCTGTGGCTATGCAGATGTGAAATCTACAGCTGGAAGTGAAGCTGGGGCTCCTTGCAATTGCAGCTTTTTGCTCCTGGATGAGAGGAAAGGACTTTGCTTAATCTTAGCAGACTTGACAGACAAAGCTATCCTTATACAGAGAAAAGAGGATTTTAGGCAAGATGAGTTTGGTTTTTTACATTTTATTAAGTCTTGGAATTAATTATCACAGCAGTTACTTGTAAGCCTTCATGACACTTGTGGCAAAAGCTGGGCAGTGACCAGGGACTCCATGCCTTGCTTGAACTCTTCCTAACAGCACCTCTGTTCTAGTATATCACTCTGTGCTATACTGAAGGGGAGAAAAGCGCGAAAACGAGCAATAGAGCTGGAAGCAGCACTAACATTGGCGAGAACTAAACAAGTGGAAACAGTCGCTACAGCAATCGGCAAAGAACCAGGCAAGAGAGCAGAAGCACCAGCAGCTCCTGCCCCTGCCACTGCAGTAGCAATGGAATGGGCACGTACACGTGCTCTCCAGACCTGTAAAGGGAAAGTAAAACACAGGCTAGAGACATGATAGGTATTTACCCCCAGACATGACAAATGATAGCAGGCAGAGATGATCTGGGCAAGTAAAACAGGGAGAGACATGTGCCCCATAAGCAGAAGGGGAAACAGGCAGGTTTTACCCCTAGTAGGTGGCACTGAGTGAGAGGGCACTGTCAGGATGCAGACAGAGCACAGTGACCCTCCAGGTGCAGGGGCTCTGGGGAGGCCAGAGGCAGCGCTGCTTTGGAGCCCCCGCCTGGCACTTGGCTGTCCTCATGCAGGCTGCAGGCTGTGTCCCAGTGCCGCGGCTCCCAGCCAGCAGCCACCAGGGGCTCGGGGAGCCACCAGGGGCTCACCCCGTGTCACTCACCTGGGTAGAGACTCCCTCTCCATAGCGAAGCATTGTCACAAAGTGCTCACAGTTTTTGCGGAGCAATCGATAGGGCACCTCCTTGTCAATCCAGCGCTCTGCACGCCGGATGATCTCCTCCATTGGGAAAGGAGTACGGTAAAAGTCATACATGTTTTTGATATCCCAGTCATCATTTCCTGCCACCTTCGTCAGGAGCTCCTTCTTCACCTTGGCCCTTTTGGTGACTAATGTCACACTGCCGGCTGACACGGGTGGAGAATTTTCATCTGGGGAAGGCAGGGAGGAGGTAAGGCAGGCAGGCAGACCCTTTCTGGTCCCTCCAAGATCTCAGATGAGTTTCTGAGCACATGGAGAGAAACAGAGCTCCTGGAGCACCCAAACACACCCCCTGCATCTTGCCAGGCTGCACCAACCTTACCTATAGTTGTCACATGGATGACATATCCATTCCCCATGTAGAGGGCCCAGTGCTGGTAACCTCTCCGTTTGATCTCAATCAGGTCCCCAGGCTTGGGGTACTCCTTGTCATCTGTCATAGGATGAAGGTGCTCTTCTCCACCTAGAAGACCAGTCATCTGGAAGACACATGGTAAATCCTCACTGATAAATTTAGTTTTCTTGTTGAGAAAGTTAAGGTTAAAATCAGTTTTTCCATAGAAAGAGCCAACAGGATGTCATTGATAAAATCAGGATGTATGTAGAAACCTGCACCAGTCCTCAGCAAAGCACTGTAAGGGAGCTGGCAGTGTAAGGAAAGGAAAATTTGCTTTCAAGTGCCTGCAGACTACTACAGAAATCATCACAAATCAAATATAAAAGCAGATGTGACAAACAGTCCAGTGATACTGTGTTGCATAGCTGGCAACAGAAGAAACACGTGGGTCTCAGAGCAGCAGTTGGATTTCTAGGCAGGACCGACTAAAAGCTCTGTCCTTCTTTATTTACTTATTTTTATATGTTTCTAAAGACAATCAAGGATTGGTGAAAAGGGTCAACACCCCTGAAGGTTTACAGGACAAAGACATGGTCAAACATCTTTCTCTACCCCAGGGAAAGGAATGAAAAACAATTCCACAAGTGCAAAAAAATCCTGGCCGGTTAAGAAAAACAAGGACCATGTTTACAGAAAAAGCATGGGAAACTACAGTTACAGTGTTACAACCTATGGGGCCCTGTAAAACCAGGGCAACAATGCTGGGGATCACATTGAGTGATGATATGCTTGCCTTGGTATTTCCTAATGGGATGG
>VZTZ01034854.1:11671-22733 GCA_013400955.1 Drymodes brunneopygia
CAGAGAAGCTGTGGCTGTCACATCCCTGAAGCGTCCAAGGGAGGAACCCCGCATGTCCGCCCCTCACGAACGGGAACGCTGCGGCTTTAAGGAGGCGGTCGGGGCGTGTGCCCGGCCCGTCATGCCGCGCTCGGGGGGCCGGGCCGCTGCTGCCGTGTGCCGGCGGTGCCGCCATGTACCGCCTGTGCCGCCTGTCCCCGCGGCTGTCCCCGCTGCTGTCCCCTGTCCCCCTGGGCCGCGTCCCCCGGCCCGCCTGGGCCGCGCTCCCCCCGGGGCCGGGCCCGAGCCGCGCCAGCGCCAAGGTACGTGAGGGCTGAGGGGCCGCGGGCTGTGCCAGCGGCGACAAATGCCCTGATACCAAACCGTTCCTCACCTTTTGGACGTCTCTTTAAGTTTTTTGCCCGTGTCTTTAAGTTTTTTGGTCGTGTCCTTAAGTTTTTCGGAAGTGTCTTCACCTCCGCCCCCCCACCTCCCATTCCCATGGGATCCATAAATCGCGTTTGTCCCGGGTTTCTGTGGGAGCTGGGTTTGCACCTGCTGGTGGGCGCATTGTCGGTGTGAGCTTCTCGTCTGCGGTTTAATTTATACGGCTTCATTCGCAGCGTGATCCCTGCCGCCTCGTTGCGAAGCATCGCGGGGTGTTTTAGGTGTGTGTTCGTGCTTTGAATCGCCTGAATGATGCGAATAAAATCGGGTTTTTAGCTGAAATATCGTCGCAAAGTGACATGGAAATGGGCAGCAGCTTTACTTGCTAAGCTGGATATTATTCCGTGCATGACTGCCCTGGATACTTCACATAGTATCTGTTGAAGTGGTTCTTTTTTAATATTTTGCTGCAATACCATTCCTGGTGTGTGAGCCTGGGAATACGAGTGATTGGAATGGACTTGGAAGATCAGAACAAGCAGTTTTTCAGTCCTTATGATCCATCTGGAAGACCCGGAGCTGATGAGCCACAAAAGAAAAATGTAAAATTATCCATTATGCTTGAAAATTTTAGAACTACAAGAATCAGGATAAGCTGAGCTACACAATTGCCTGTTTCTGTATTTGGATGACTTCCTGTCAAAATGAGATACAAAGTAACACAAATAATTTAAAAAAACAGTGAGCAAATGGGGGTTTAGGGTTTGGGTGGGTGGTGTGCTTACCATGAGGGTTGTAAGACTGTCTTGTGTCCTAATTTACAATCTTAATAAGCCCAAGAATTAATCAAGAATATTTTTCTTCGAGTTTGTGTGCCTTGAAACCACAGTGGGACAATGGTGGCAGGCACTTGGTGGCTGTACCTGTCCTGTGGTGGCTGTCACATTGTCACAGCTGCTGCTGAGCTTAGCTGGAAAGAAGGGACTCCTCTAATCTTTCCTGAAGATTGCTGACTAATTAGAGACAAATCCTGAGGTTTTTGTGGAAATGTTTTCTTCCTGCCAGTATTTCTTCTCTGGCGAGCACGGGGGAGTTTCCAAGGACTTCCTGGTTGCTGCCAACATAGCAGCCCTCCTTTGATTTCTTTTCAGATTGCTTTGGGATATGTTTTAGTGTGAAGTTCTGCACTTGAAATGTACCCAGATAAAAATCTATCAATGACTTCTGCTGTGATAAACATTTTCAGTGCAGTTGGGCCCTTGACACCAGCCCTGGCATGTCTCTGCAGTTGTTGTCTACACCATGGCAACAGTTTCTTGTTGCTGTCATCACTTGCAGTTCCCAGTTCTTCCTTTGATCAGCTCATCCATTGAGGGTGATTTACAGGAATTTAAACGTTTGAGCTGTTATTAAGTGGTATCAGGTGGGCTTCCAGTGCCAGGGGCTGCTTAGCCCTGGAACAAAAAGCTCCAAGGAGTCGCTGGGTGAAGCTGAGCAGTGGGTGGAAGCAAATAGCTCTCACACCTCAGTCTCCTGCCTCCAGCAGCTGTGTGGGTGTGCCTTGGCACATACTTGGATCAATGTGTTTTTAATTATGAGACCTGAATTGTGTAAGTATTTACCCCAAGCTCGGTGCATCCCTTTGACAGGATTAGCTGGGAGCAGGGAGCTTGTCTGGGCTCTGCCACAGCATCTGCTGTGCTGATGTGGAAAAGCAGAAGTGAGTTACTGTCTTCCCAAATCATTCTGTGTGCCAGACACTTCTTCCGTTATTTCAGATTGGTTCAACTAACTGGAATATGATCTTGTGCTTAATGCTAAGAAATATTTTTAATTGTTTTCCTTTTAGGATGCAGCTGAACCTCTCAAAAACACAGCAGCTGAACCCCTCAAAAACACAGCAAGTGAACCCCTCAAAAAGGCAGCCACTGATCCCAGTGCTGAAAACAAGAAACTCAACAAATCCCAGCAGCTGAAACAAGTTTTTAAAGAATATGGTGCTGTAGGAGTTTCCTTCCACATTGGAATTTCCTTAGTATCTCTGGGAATCTTCTACCTGGCTGTGTCAAGGTGAGGTTTGTACAGCTGTCTGTCACCTCCAGGTAATGGTAAAAGTAAAATACATTTACCACTGTGCTTATTTCTGACAGGAGACAGGCACCTTATGCCTGTTGGATCTATACAGTCACCTCCTGAATTTTGAGCATGGATGGGTCCATAAATGGACCATCAGGGAAGAAAGTTGCACATGGTCTTTTTACAGAGGTTCATCAGCAGTGAAAACAGCAGACACAGCACCAACGCAACTGACCGGGCAGAGAATGTATTTGTTTTGCAGATTATCTTTTGTTCTTGCTTGGTCTGGAGAGATAGAGCCATGCAAAACTGCTGGGGCTTAGAGATAAACGTATTTTTCTGGGTGTTGAACACAGTTTGTGCAGTGGAACTGCAGAAAACAACAGCCACTAGAACAGGATTAGAGTGAAAAAGAAAATGTGACAGAACAGTACAGGAGTCAGGTGGGGAATTCAGTGTGTGGCTTTGTGGGAATGCATCAATTACATGAGGGAATGTGTTGTTACCCCAAACATTCCCTGCTGCGTATTCCTGACTCCAGCAGGAATATGTGAACACCTCATTTCTCCAGTTCACTGCATTGTGGCACAGGGTGACAACATATTTTTCCTTCAGATATGGTTGAATCCGTGATGAAATCTGCTGGGTCTGTATTAATGAATTGGTGGATAATGCTCATTTGAGATGTGTAAAGTGTGAAGATGTTCCTTCACTTGCTAGATTTGAGGTAATTTATCACTGTGCAGAGCACCTGCGTTAGAACACTAAGCATACCGCATTTGGTTTGCATTGGTCTGCGTCTAAGGTGTTTATTAATAGAGTTTAACATCAAATTTGGGAAGATGAAATTCCAACACAAATTCACAGTAACTGTTTAAGAATCACTGTGCAGAGAAACATTACCTCTAAAGGCTGACTTGGGAGCATGACACCTTCAATTCCCTGAACAAAACAGCAGCACTCTGCATTTTTTCCCTTAACCTGAGGCGCCGTCTCGTGTTTCCGCAGCGGTGTGGACATGAGCGCGGTGCTGTTCAAGCTGGGCTTCAGCGAGGCCTCTCTGCAGTCCAGGATGGCAGCAGGCACCAGCACCTTTGTCCTGGCCTATGCTGTGCACAAGCTCTTCGCCCCCGTGCGCATCAGCATCACCGTGGTGTCCGTGCCCTTCATCGTCCGCTACTGCCGCAAGGTCGGCTTCTTCAAACCCCCTGCCTCCAACCCCTGAGCTCTCCCTGACTTTTTTGGTTTCCACAGCCATGTAGCTCTTCAGGTGCAAAGTTTCTTTATAAGACTTGTTTGGGTTCAGGTTGATCTCATCTTGCATTTCTTGTTCTTTCAGGCAAATGTCACTGTGAAAAGTGCTGTCCTTGTCTCCTTTTCCTTTTGGCACTTATTCTTAGGAAAAATCTGTTCAAATGGGACCTGATTTGCACTTCAAGTGGGAATATAAATGCTTGACAACGAGCACACTTCTGGGTCTTTATAATCCAGCTTTTTGAGCCTTCTTTTCTTTTCAAAACAGTCATAGCATTCATTACTGTGTAGCTGAGAAACAAAGAGATTCTCTTTGCAGTAGAATAAACAATCTCACTACACGGCTACTTCTCTTGCTAAGGGTATGTATTGGAATCAAAAGTGGCAGGTGGGTGTTTCTTTTGTTGGAAGAGGCCTTTATTATAGCCTCTTTTGGAGCACAACACAAGCACTTCAGCAGAGTACCCATCTGATTAATTGTTGCATTCATAATTGGGTTAGTCACAATATGTGAAGCACTGTTCTGAAATTATGCATAGTGCTTCCATAGTCCAAGATTTTATTGTTTGAAAAATGTGCTAGCTGGGAGTCAGCCTAACTAAAAGTCCTTTAAAAAAAAAGTCTATAGACTTAGAAGAAATCCTGAGTCTACTGCAATCAGTGTAACCAGAATTACTGATGTGAACATGACCCAAACAGCATCAAGGCAGAGATAAGCTGTGTGGAAACACATTTTTATATTTTTTTTAATCTTAAAACTAACCCCAGCAGCTTTCTGCTCCTGTGGGTGAAACTCAAATCTGCACCTGAAGTTCAAACATTCCAATTCCCAGCTTCCCAGGAAGAATTCCTGTGCTTTGGACTGACTGGTGAATGTAGCAGTGAGAGGGTTTTGCCTTTTGTTATGGAGACACTGTGCTGTTAGAATCCAGTTACAGATGTGCATATTCACATTCCACCTTGCAGTTAAGGTGAAGACTGATGCCAGAACAGATAAATCAGTGTCACACTGGGGTAAGCTTGGCTGTTGGGCTCAGGCCTGTGCTGCTGGCAGAGTTTAGGATCTGCTGTCTTTGTGCTTGCACTTAACCCCAAGGTGGCTCTGACAGATCTGTTCATACAGAAATCAAAGTAAAATAGCAGGAAAAGATCCTGATACTTTTTATTTTTGCTAAAAATTTAGTGAATAGAGAGGAAGGAATTGTGGAGTTTTGATGAGAGCTGGCTGAGGGGGGAGAGGAGGAATAAATAACTCCATGTTATGGAGCAGCCTTTTGCCTCCCCCCCTGAGCCAGATCATTAAATTGCACCTTAACTCCTTCCCCCCACAGACAGTCCCAGGTTTCATGTGGACCAAGGATAAGAATTCCAAAATAACTCTGAGGCAGCCTTGTTTACTTCAGTTAGAATCATTTCTGAGAAGGATATTTTGTCTTAAACTTGACAGAGAAGGAACATTCAACTTTTGCTGTAAAGGAAGAGCTTCATATAAATTATGGCCAGAATTCAGATTATTAAAGATAAATATGGTTGTATAAACTACTGGCAGATTGTTTAGATGAAGTTTTTTTGCAAAGTATATTTTAAATTAATTCAAGAATATATTTTGAATTCTGGAATCCTTGCTTGTAGAAGGATCATTTTTTAAAATTGTTTGTAAACTAGCAAAGTCTTAAAATGAAAAGACAATAAATTGCTTTCTCTTAGTTTGCTTGAAGTGTTTGATTGGAAAAGAGTTGATCTCTATTTTGGTGGCAAGGGGCCTGACCCTTGGTCCATTTTAAGGAATATCTTAAAACATCTGGTGTTGCTTCCTGTTACACAACATCTGAAAGTACTTCTGAGAGAAAAGGCTAGGAAATATTATAAGATGGGAGATCTTTGAATAAATTAATTGGAAAAAGGACAGAGCAGGACAAGCTCTCACTAAACCAAGCAGGTTAAGTAGCAACACATTCGGTACTTACCTTGTAATCCTAAATTGGGATTGTGGGGTGGTAAATGGCTGTGTAGTACCAGCACTTTGAAGTTCCTTTTTGACAAAGGTGGGAATTCAGGGAGTTCAGCTGTACTGGTGCTGGAGCCAGGCAGTGCCAACAAGGAACCTCACCCTGCTGGGTGCAGTATAACAAGTCTTTATTTTACAAATTGAGTGCTCACATTTAAAACTAGAGACAAAACCAATTGCCACATCATTTTCAGAACACTTGAAAAAGGCACCAGCCTCTCTCAGTTTCAGGTTGCACCACAGGTAGGACACCCTGAGCAGCCCAGGGAGGGAGGAGCAGGCATCTCCAGGATATTGCACTGTTCCATGAGCCACAACAACTTCTCTTGGTGAACAACGAACCATTTTCAGCACAAGAGCCTGCAACAGCTTCATACTCACATCAGCAACCTGGCCCACATGGAACTGATTTCAAGTACATTAAATATTCCACAAGCTCCAGCTAGAAGTCAATTAATTTTATGCTGTAATTTGAGTGTAAGACACCAGCTAACCCAAGGATTTGCATCCCAATTGCCACTAGATTCCAAGTCCTGCTTTTCCTATTGTAAGCATTACAGTAGTCACAGTACAAGGCTCCTCTTGCTGATCCCACGAGTCATCCTCCTAAAACTATGTTTTGGATGGGACAGCACCATCACTGCTCCTGCTGGTGGGAGTCTTGGTGGAGTTTGCTGTGATCCAGGGATGGAGCAACACATCCTTCAGGGGCAGGCGATGGAAGGGGTTGTGCTTCAGGAGCTTGGAAATTAAATCCCTTGCACCTTCTGTCACAAATGGAGGAAACTTGAATTCCACCTAAGGAAAAAAGGACGTGAAAAATAATGTAAAAAGTTCTTTAGCAGTAACCAAACAAGAGAACCAAAGGGCTCTACTCAACCTCCAAGTTACACCTTGAAAGCTGTACCAGCCTTGCAGGCTGTGCATCTTCTGCTCATTGAGATGAGATCAAATCATTTCATCATAACCCTGAACAAGCTTCTCACTGCCTGGGGAAGTATTTGTATGTTATGGTGTTTGTTTTCATTTTTCTTCAAACGTAAGTTTGCTGAAATCTTTCTAGGACTAAAAGCTAATCCACATAAGCACTGGCACTTACCCTGGAAATAGCTCTGTAGGTTTCCTGATAGGTTTTTGTTTCAAAAGGTGGTTTCCCTACAAGGAATTCATAGCACAGAACTCCCAGGCTCCAAATATCCACCTTTTCATCGTGTGTTCTTCCCTCAATCATTTCGGGAGGCAGGTAGTCAAGTGTCCCACACAGTGTTGTCCTCCTGAAGAAAAGTCCAAGTTAATCATTGATTAAGGTAATTACAGGATCTATTTCAAAAGCCAGATAAGACCTGATGCTGGTAATCATCTGTACCTCAGTGCAGTCCACCTGAATGGACTCAGCACCACTAGAATGGCTGGGAAAGAAAAGCCAGCAAGACATTTTCTGCTTCTCCTGAAAGTATCTCAGTCCCTGCAATCAGTCAATCAATCAGTCTTAGCTCCTTTCTTTACCACACTTGCTGGAACAAACCTGTTCCTCCCTTGTCAGGTGCAATTTCACACTCTCTAAGAAATAACCAAATTGCCAGTGTAATGTTTGAGGCCGAGTGCTGATTTGTCATCTCAGGGACCACAGTAACCTTACACCAACCTTCCTTTCAGGGTCTGCAGGGTTTGAACTAAAAATCAGGATAACAACACTCCCACACCAGTTGCCTATTATGACCTTTGTCACAGCAGCCTTTTCCCCCTGTATTTTAAGTTCCCATGTACTTCTCTTCCACAACTGTGACACAAAAACTGCCACTACAGAAGGATTTCACTGCACAAGAGACTCAGTTCTCACCTAGAAGAGGGAGCATGCACAGACCACCCAAAGTCAGCAATTTTTAACTCTCCATTTGATCCAAGCAGCAAGTTCTCTGGCTTGATGTCTCTGTGGATCACACGCTTGGAGTGACAGTAGGAGAGGGCATCTGCAAGTTCTGTGATGTACTGGGTGCAGAAAGAACAATCTTTAAGCCACAGTCTTTAAGACATTGTCACCTGAGTTTATCTGGCTGCAGCACAGCCCTTTTGAGGCACAATTACAGTTTTAAGTTAAAGCAAAAATTCTTTAACCCTTGAACTCTGGCAATACAGGCTGTGCCTTGCAATATTAAGCAATTCTGAACAGAAGTTCCTGCACAGCACTAAATCCTCCCCCTCCCAGTTATTCCCTGTCCATATTCCAGCCAGCAGCTAAGGAATCTCAGTTTCCCCCAGCAGAACACAGAACTTGATCTGAAGGGCTGGCTCTGTCCTGCAGGTATTCCAGCTACTCAGAGGAATGGGTAGGAAGCTGGAACGACCTACAGTAGCAGTTCTTTGCTCATCAAACTTGGTGAGCCTCTGAAGTTCCCTGTAGACTTCTCCACGAGGGGCATGCTCCAGGATCAGGTAGACTCTGGTCACATCATGGAAGTAGCCATATAATCTGAGAATGTTGGGGTGCCTGCAAAGAGATGCAATGTTCTTCTGAACCAGGTGTTTGTCCAAAACCTTTAATTTCCCTGTCCTGCTTTCCTTTCCATGGGAACTTCATCTCATAAGCTCACAACACACAAAGAAATCTTATAAAGAAGAAACCTTGTCAAAATCCAGGTTACTTTATTTGGATGCAAACAAAGCAGAGTAAATAGTCATTAAACTTTACCTAAGATGAGATTGTATTTCCACTTCTCTCCGTAGTTGATGCTCTACACCAGCTTCCTCAAGTTGTGTTTTAAAGAGCACTTTCAGTGCAAGGATAAATTTGCTCTGTTTTTCACGTGCCAGGTACACATTCCCAAATTTCCCTTTCCCCAGAGGACGACCAATTTCAAAATCATCAAGAGACCATTGCCTTCTGCAAGAGGAAAGAGAAAGTTAAAAGCTTGATAGTTGTGTTGGCTGCAACTCAAATGTACAGTTCATAACATTCCTGTTCAAAAGAGGCTCAGTGCTCTAAATTAGATTTTAGCTGGTAAGAAGACACCGAGAGTATAAAATAGGCATTGAGATTTCTCAAAAGGAAGTTCTGAAAGCAGTTTTCTTCCTTCCTGAAGCCTTTGCAGACACCACACCAACCACACTGCTATGAAATGAAGTCTGTTTACCCAGCTGGGCTCCTTTAGATACTCTCAGCCCATCATTAGGGCATGGCAAAACAATTTAAAGTTGCCATAAACAAACCCAATTTCATCCCACATTAAACTCCAGCCTCCTGCCCAGATGAGGGAGGCTTTGTTTTCAGGAGTCCATCTCGTGACTGGGGCAGCAGCTATCAGAGTTCTCCCATGGGAAGAGCTGCTCTGCATTTAGCCCAGAGTTTTGATTACAGCAAGTCCTTGTTCCTGACAATTATCAGGTCAAAGGCAGCCTTCCTTGTGTTGTGTCTGCAGACATGGGGGTTACCAGGCTGCACAGCCAAGGGAACTCCAGCAAGGCTCAGTTAGCTAGAATTTCAGCATAGAACTTACTTTTTGGTCTCTTCACTTTTCTTCTTAGTAGTCTCCTCAGTTTTCTGTTTAGAGGTGCTTTCAGCCTCAGGGTTTTTTGCTGTGTACAGAGAAATAAATCAGTTTATGAACCAGACCCACAAACACAATACAGGCACACATGGGAGCAAATTCAAACCCTGTGCATCATCTGAAGCAGCTTTTAGAACCCATTCAATGACATTTTAAGCAACCTAGCATAGCTGACTGCTGGGAAAGAAACAGCACCAGCAAAATGTAATTTTAAAAGCTTTCTGAAAATAATAACCCATTAATTCTTCCCCTCCCCCCAACAAAAGTATTTTTGTGCATGAATTCTGGAAAACCTGTGATGTCTGAGTGCAAGTTACCTTAACTCCCAGCTGCTTGCTGAGCACCTGGACATTTTTAACACCATACTGGCTCTAAATGGTTCATTTAGAGATAAATTCACAAGGATGGTGCAGTAACTCCCAAGGGGAACTTTGTGCTGCTCTTCCGTTTGGGGGCAAAACCAAGAACTCCCCTCCAGGACTGTCCCAGTCCTTCCCTTGCAGAGGGAGGTTCCCAGCAGCAGCTTTAGGGAGTATCCCGAGTATCAAACTGTAATCTCATGCAAATCATGCTCAGAATTACCGGGTGCTGCAGCCTGGGGAGGTTTTTCACTGCTCTTGCCCGCAGCCTGAGGTCTCACAGCCGCCTGCTGGGGCACTTTGGGTCGGAGCTGCTGCGTTGTTTGGTTGTTGGGCAGTTTTTGGGCTGACAGCACAGGTTTTTGGGGTTGCACAGGAACTCGCTGGGCAAAGTTCGCAGGACACAGAACACGGGCTGGAGCCGCAGTGGTCAGTGCCCGGCTCTGGGCTGGCTGCTGGGACAAGGGGACACGCTTGGGGCCATCCCCGAGGGGATTTGCAACCTTCAAAGAGAAAGGATAACACATTAATTGTGCAGCAGCACACCAGAAGCTTTATGGCCTCATTCAGGATGGCAAAACCAGACAAAGCATATTAACAGAAACACTAAAAATCATGTATTGACAGGTTGATTAAAAAGAAACTCTGTTTATGCTGTTCCAAAAACTTACCAGGCCTATTTGGTTTTACGTTAAAATAGTGAGAAGGCGCCTGTGTTTCTAAATGGAAAAAATGCACAATCAGGGTGATCTTGAGCACTGCTGCACGTGTATCAATAGTGACATGGACACAGCTCTTGCTTTTAAAAACTGTATCTGAAATAACTTAATTATACACGCTTGCTTTCTCTTTAAAGGCTCTTAAGTACTTAAAATATAAGGAGGATTTTCCCATTTACTAAAACATACTAATATTAATAAAAATTTTAAAAGTCAGCTCTGGGCACTGTTTTCTCCAGGAGAAAGCCACTGAAAGATTAGTCTGAAACCTGCAATTAATGTGCAATGGGGAGAAACGCACCCACCAAGTAAAAACTAAAAACCACCGCTCCCTGAACTGAACAGAAATTTAATGGCAAACTCCCAGGCATCAGAACCAACGATGCAGCAGAGGAAACTGCTCAGGAAGACGAACCTAACCCGCGTATTCCATACCTTTACCTTGGCAGTGCGGCCGGGGTACGCGGCGTGGTTCTCCTTCATGTTCCTGTCCATAGCGCCCGAGCGGGAGCGGCACACACAGCTCTGGCTGCGGGCGAGAGAGCCTCAGGCGGTCAGCGACCGGAGCACAGGAGGTCTCGGGTCCCTTATCAATTACCACCCGTTATCGACAGCAATCGCTGATCGATACCCCCCTGCCCAGCCCCGACTGAACCAGGCCCCGGCGCCCACCCGGAGCCGCCGCCTCAGGGCCGCCGCAGCTGTTTGAATTCAAACCGCCGCGCCTTAAATACC
>VZTZ01035125.1:0-30734 GCA_013400955.1 Drymodes brunneopygia
TAATCTACTTTTCTTGTTTCCATTATAATGATGCATAAGTGGTTGCTTCCTGTAATGTAGGTTGGTATCAGTTCAGAATACACAGATTTCATATTGAAAAATTGTGAGTCGCTCAGACCCATGTAAAAGCTGTCATCGTTATCTATCTCTGCCAACTTTTCATCACCAACTGCTCTTGAAATTTCATAGAAAGTACAACTTATGTGTGTGATTCTGCCAAGTGGTCTCACAAGGAAGAATGGGGCCAACAAGTGTCTTTTGAGCAAAAATGAATAGTATCTGCTTTGTAAGGGAAATGTTGAAAATGAGAAGATCACTGAGTGGAAAATTGATACGTGAAATGTTCTGGTTTCCTTATGAAAGGCAAACAGGCTTAAACAGACTTTATGACTTGAGTGGAAGGCAACATTTTTCCAGAGAAGCGGCAAAATCAGTAGCAACCAATTCTTTACTTATTGCTATTACTTGTATAGTAGCAAGATAGGAATATTTGAGAAATTACACTTCCATTTCCTTTCATTCACCACATCACTGTTACTCTATTTGATCTAATAATTTTTTTTTCTAGGTAGTGCATTTTGCTATCTGGCAAGGTAAAGGAAAGATTTTTAGAACAAGGTTCACATTATCATCACTGTGGATTCAGGAACTATGAAGAAATGCTATCTATACAATACCCCAATTTACTGCCTTTTTCTGGTAGTCCAAAAATGCAGTCTAATAACACAGAAGTAAATAAAGCCTAAAAGCAAGGATAACAGATAAAATCATTATCCCAGAATGGAAGGATGTGGTAAAGTGCAACAAAAGTTTGCTTCATGTTTGCGCTTTTAGTGCTTGGCTGTCATCTCTGAGATTTTGTTTTAAAAAAAGCCAAAAAAAAGCTCAGAAAATATTTCAGGAAATCCAGGGTAAGTAGCAAGTAATTTTAACCTAAAGATGAAAATTTTTGAAAATAAACATATAAAGAAAAATTTTCATTGGTCATGTTAGTATGCTTCTTATGACCTCCCTGTTAGACCTGAAGAGCAAATAGAAGAGTTTAAATATTAAAAAGCCTCCTCCTGTCTCCAAAGATCCTCCATTGCTGCTCNCGTACCTACAAACACAAAAAGATGAAGTCTAACTTAGGTGTGTTCTTAGAAAATTTCACATAAAGTATGCCTTAGATTACTCTGAATCAGAGTATGCTTTTAAAATGTAAAAAATGGGTCTAGTACTATTTAAAAACACTTCATAGCTAATTCCTTATAACTTAAGAAGTCTATAAACTTATTGAGGTCCCAGCTTTGATTTTTAAACATCCTGAAACAAAGCAAGCATTGTTTAGGTATCCCACTTTTGTTCATTGGAATAAATCCACTGTAGTTTGCACCAGAGATGTATTTATTTCCAGAAAATACTTAAGGTATAAGTTGAATCATAAGCTCTGAATGTGGACACTAACCACTTAAATGGTGGCATCCTTTGGTGTGAATATTACTGAAGATGTTAATGCCAAGTTCATGGTAACAGTATTAGAGAGAATTAGTAATCTAAAAAAAAAAGAGATGGTTTTCATTAATCAGACAGTAATCTTTCAACCTGTTAGCATCTTACAAAGAACAATATGTTCTTGGAAGAAAGTTTTCTTTTATTAGAGAGAACCATTCTTCTCAGAGATGGACCAGGAAAGCTGTTCATGTAGATTTTTCAGTTTCAGGTAGTTGCCATGCTGAAGAAGTTAACAGATCAGACTTTACCTCTGTCAAAATTCCAGCCCTAGTTCTTCAAAGTTTCCGTGGCTACCTCTGCTTATACATGATTTAATAGCCCTGCATTAATCTGTTATTATCTGTAAAAGACCTCTTGAAAGCATGAAGAGGTACAGAAAACTGCTTTTCCTTAACACACCTCTGGTAACCAGTGTGTTTTTACATTTTAAGTGTCTTTCTGCTCTTCTTACTCCTCTGTTTGAAGCTGATTTTCCTTGCAAGTGTACAGAGTGATCGTGTATATATATATGTATGACAATCCATACCATCCTTTTTGGGCTCTAAGATACCATACCAACATATAAACATCATTTGATGGTGATTTTTACAAATTTCTAAGTGTCAGCAGTATGTCAGTGTTTCCATGAGGAAACAAATACATTTCAAAGTCTACTTAATTGTCTTTGATTCTCCCTCCACTGTTTCCTGGTTCTACAACTTTTCCCTGTGTATTTGTCTCTAAAAAATGCTACTGGCGAGGTGGTGCTATTATGGAGTGGTGGAGTTGAGACTCAGTGCTTGGATTGAGTACTTACATTTCCAATGGTTGCACCATTCTTCTACTGGTGGATTCTTCCCTTCTCAGAATTTCCTTGGGAAAAAAAACAAGACACATGAGTAAGTCTCTCTTTAGTATGTTGCTTCATTATTGGTAAGGATTTAGTAAAATTATTTTTCTCTAGCACATTTAGCATCAGAATTCATGAGCTGTCTTAGGAAGGAAATTAATTCTGTTCCAAACACCATCACTGTGACATAAAAAAAAAAAATTGAGGAGAGAAATTTACCAAATTTAAAGTGCAATTATAAAAGAAGACTCCTGAGGCCCAGTTGTGTGTACCCATCTATCTTTTAGATCCCAGGCACCAGTCTGTTGGTACTTTCCTTTATATAATTTTACAAATATAATCCGAATGACACCATGCACACAGAGGAAAGCTAAACTTCATTCTTTATACTGTAGGGACAAAATAAGCATATTTTGCTGTGGGAGCTTAATTCTTGTGTACTGTATTAGTTGTCACTTGTTAAAGTGAATGCTCCTGTTGCTGGCTATGACTGACAAATGATGTTTTCTATGTTTGTATAAATGTGAAACTTTTTTATATTCTTTTTGCTAAGTGAACAACATTCCTTGAAGTCAGAAGCTGAAATAGACTCTTTGCTGCCTGAGCTACACCACGGTATAAAAATTGTTTCTCCCTCTTCTGGATACGTTCAGTCAGAACAACCTGCTCTGGGCTGAGTCCCATGGGCCCTGTGCCTCCTGCCAGACAAGCATTTATTTTGTGCTTTTAATGATGTTTTATTTATAACTACTGAGTACGAGGGTAGTAGATGAAACTATTTTTTAGATATACTCTAAAGCAACTAACAAAGTACATCTGCAGCAAACTACTAAGAGATGTTGGGAAAATACAGTCATCAGCCTCTGTGTTTGTGTGTACAGATATATAAAATACTTAGAAATCATGCTCATTTTCATTGCTATCTCTGGAAAATTTCAGGAAACTGTTAAGCAAATAATAAAATATAATGATTAAAAGTCTTGTTCCAAGCTTTTCATTTAACATTTATGTGTGAAATAATAGTAATGAAAATTTTATGTGTGAGACAAACAAGTTATACCATTTCTTTCATGTCAGACTTGATTTACTGGATGTTGATAGTAAGTTAGAATAAATTAATTTATTAAAATGAAGACATGTATGATCTAATAATGCAATATTTCCTAGGCTAAGTTCATACTGCAGTACTTCTATTATTTTTCCTGAATAAAAATACCCTTTGTCGCTATTTCAGCCACAGTCAAGAATGACATGTATTTAAGCAGACATCAAGTTGATCAATCAAATAGGTTGAAGTAAAGAATCACAGGTTGGAATCTCAGTTGTCTATAGATTTCACTATACAAAACAATGCCAACCAAATTTAAGATTCCTCAAATGGCTATTTAACTCATCCCCTAGGATAATTAATGCAACAAAAACTGCTGAAGGCTGTTTCCAAAAATTGGTCAGTGGTCAGCAAAGTAGGGATTAACATTGCAAGCTGAAAAGGACGAAGGGTCTCTTTGTATTGTGAAGGGGAATGTTATAGGGCTTTATCTTTTTGCTTTGACTTGAATGCTGTTAAGTGTGGCTGAACATTGAAATCTGACTTCAATCTACAAAATAGTATTTTATATTATTAATATAGTAAAATATGATAGTATCCTATTGCAATATATAGCATATGCATACTAGCCTATTAGTATATTTTTACATAATAATATTTAATCTACATTTATATTTCATGTTAATAGTCATGTCTGACTAGCTAATTCTCAAGTTTAGTAAGAAAGTCTATTGTAAGAGGAGTGTACATGTTTGGGGAAAGAAGAATAAACATAATGATTTTTCATTTATATAATATACATTAGGGGTACAGTAAATTTAAGGGGTTATTAGAGTTTCATAAATTGTATTAAAGTAATGATAAGTTTCTACACAGCTAAGGAACTATGCATATTTCTTTGTAGAATTACAGCCATGAAGCATCAAATAAAGCCCATTTGTCCCAAATTCAAAGCAAGGAAGAGCAAACAGTTCTCCCAGAAATGAGCTGTGGAAATCCTTATCAGAGGTCTTCTGGGTTTTAAAAGATTATATAGATTTGGGGGCTGCTGGACAGTGTTATAGAAAGTTACTGAATACATTGAAACCTGAGCTGGCATTGGTTGAACACTGGGCAGGTGGTAGAGGGAAGTATCCTGTTTCTTAGTTATAAGCTCTCTCCTAGGCAATACCTTTGATGTACAAACAAATTAGAACCTTTCATAGTGGTTTGGATGTACTTGATTGGGCTGTTGCACATTTTAAGCTGCAAATATTTGTATAAGTGAATGGGAATTTTCTTTGATTTCATTAATATATAAACACCTATAGCGATTTTGTCAGCCTTTAAGCCTTGCTGTTATGTTAGTTTCTAGGAGAGTTGTCAGTGGTGAATGAAGGTGAAATAAATGTTTACTAAATATACGTTGTTGTTGTGGTTCTCATTAACCTCTAAATTTACCTAGGTAGTGTATATTAATCACTATCTTGAACTTTTTCCAGTATAAAGTGGAAAACAAAGAAAACATACTACTAAATTAGGATACAGCTAACACCATGTAATTTACATGAATTTAAAATTTGCTCCTGTTTTGAGAATCACTTCAACTCACTCTTTAGAAATAGTCGTTTCTATGTGTGGGATGAAAACCTGTAAAAGTTTAATTTACGGATCAGAATGGTAGTAAGAAATAAATGAAGTTGAAATAGTTAAAATTACTGTGAATTGTGCTACTTAAATTAACTGGGGAGAGATTGATCCAGTAAACCAGATGTTCCGACTTTGTAAAAAGGGCATTGCTCATTAATTAGAATCTGGAAAATAGTTTATTGAAAAATCCCTCCATGTTGGCTAAATCCAAGGAAGTTCTTTTTATACATTTGAATGGAAATACAAACTCTTTTTGTTTTATAGCTTTGCTAAATATTTGCATTGTACTTCACCTTTTTTTTGCTTGAGCCAAGACTCCTTTTTCTAGCATAAATTGATTAATATGTTTTGCCTTATGTAAATTTCAGTTGAATGATAGTGGCAGAATTTTGAATTTCACACTTTCAGACTTTAAAGCAGTGTGTCATGTGATTTGTTATACTAATCACAAGCTGTGAAGCAACCAAAACTGTTAACACATAATGAAAACAAGAAACTGCAGCAGATCTATAGTATCAAAGCCTCTGATGCAAACCAGTGTATTATGATTCTGCATAATGAACAAGCTTGAGTGAAGTAGTACTTCACAGCCTCACAGTTGAAGTTTTTATATTTCAAGACCTTGAAAGAACAAGGTTAAGTTTAATTGCTGAGTTTACTATCTGAACAATATTGCAATATTTTTGAAGGAGTTTTTCAAAACAAATAAGTTTTCATGTGTGTAAATGTAAGAAAGCTTAAGAGATGGACACTGTTTCAGAAAATCTGGAGGAGTAAGGTGGTGGAGAGGATGAAGACGATAAGAGGATGTTGATTAGTCCTTTTATACACAATTTTCAGGAGAAACAGGAAATCTTAAACAGGATAGAGGAGAGTAAGGTCTTTACGCAAAGTATTTCTTCTGATGCTTTTCTCCTTTTCTGATCCTTTTCTTTGTTGAAAAGGGTGAAAGAATGAATGAATGTAGTGGTCCAAACCAGCAGATAAATAATAAATTATCTATGCTTAAATGCCCACTGTACTAACAGCTGATTCCTTGTGCTAGGTATAGATGATATACCCTGACTTGTAAGTTTAATTGAAATTACTGCTTCCTGTTGTCCTTCAGATCAACTGAAAAAAACCAACTAAATCACCGTATAAATTCTTTTACTGGTATTTCATTAGTTAAGTAATTAACATATTATATATACGTGGTCAGCATTGCTTATGAATAGCCCAGAAGTGAAACTAATGGTGCCAGTAGCATTAAAGTGAATCAGTCATGGAATCAGTCATGAAATCAGTGTAGTATAGGCCAGGTTCACTGCATGAATGTGGTTAAGTGATTTTACTATTGCACTTCTCAACCTGTGGGAGTTGTTCTCTGAAAGTGGTCTGGGATAAACAGGGATAGAAGATTTCTTTCTACTATCTTCACTGCTCATTATGTCTTTAATATTGACCCCAAATAATTCTGTTTGGTGTTGAATCTGAGGTCATATTTGTATACTGTCATTAATCTGAGAAATAAAACATGCTTTTCTAAGACTGAAGAAAATCAGATGTTTCAGAAATGAGGAAAGAAAGACTAGAAATAATGATCCAAAGAAAGGCAGTAGAAGTGTATTACAAAAAGGTAGATGTAATTTGCAGCATGTCTGTACAGAAATAGCATGAGCAGAAAATGTTTTAGAGAAGTTCCAGATCTCCCCTTTGGGGGAGTTTTGGCCAGGCTTTTTGTATCTCATTGTGCCTGCTTCATGAGCCATAAAAGCAGCCCTGGTCTGGTTTTGTAAAATACTTGTGCAGGAATCCTTCATTGTTGAAGAAAAGATTCATTGCTCGTGTCTTGAATCTGAAAAAGTTTGTGCTTTAAAAATACGTGTATTCAAACCTGCACTTTTGAACCTTCAGTCTACTACCTCACCTTCAAACCTCTGCATCTTATAGATTTAGATCATTAAATTGATAACATTATTTAAAAATAATAAAAAATAATGTTTTTACTACCATTCCCATTCAGAATTCTTAGAACGGGCGACAGACCCTATATTCAGTGCACTAACAATCTTGGTTGACACTCTCGACTACCTTAATTTGGATTTCAGATATTATTTATCTGAATATGAAGAAAGATATTGAGGTGCTGGAGTGTGTTCTAAGAGGGATCCAGGGCACAAGTCTTATATGGAGCAGCTAAGGAAGCTGGAGTTACTAGTTTGGAGAAAAGGAAGCTCAGGCAGAATGTTACTGCTCTCTACAACTACCTGAAAGGAGGTTTTAGCCACGCAGGAGTCAGCCTTTTCCAAGGAACAAGTGACAGAACAAACATAAAACATCCTCAAGTTAAACCAGGGTGTGTTTAAATTCGCTGTTAGGGAAAATTTGTTCACTGAAAGGATGGTCAAGCATTGGAACAGGCTGCACAGGGAAGTAGTGGAAGCACCATCCCTGGAGGTATTTAAAAGATGTGTAATGTGACCCTTGGGGGCTTGGTGTAGTAGTGGGTTTTGCAGTGCTGGGTTAATGGTTGGACTCAATGATTCTAAAGGTCTATGATTCTAAATTGAAGCTTAACATACTTAAATAATGTTCCCAGGTCTAAGATGATGCGCTCCTTTGTAACAGTAGATGGTTTGAGACAGACTGTCCTTGTTTTTTATTTTGGGAGGTAAAAAAGCAGAGAAAGAGGAAGAACCTTGTTAGAATGCCTTAGGTTTTGCAGACTGAGGAGTTCTCAGAAGCGCTAAATGTGTAGAAAGCTGGCAGTGAGTGATGTGGGCATAAGAAAAACATTTCACATAGAAACAAATGAGCTGGTATCCAGTATTTATAATGCTAATATCATGCACTGATACATGGTTCTATTTATGAATAGAGAGTGTCTCTACTGGGTATGACTCTGAGTATTATAAATTTCATATCCAAATAATCCAAATAGGATTAATCTCTAAAGCCAGCATCCTATTGTTCAGAAGATACAGGATTCATAAACATTTGGTCCCATGTATAATAGGTGTAATGTATACTACTCGAAACTAGCATTCTGGACAGTTTGTGTTTAAATGAGTATTGCATTCTCCAGAAGACGATGCTAGTTCCTCAGTTTACCTTTTCAGATTTCTAAGTTTTCAGGACCTGGGGGTGCTGGTCAACAGCTGGCTGAATATGAGCCAGCAGTGTATCCAGTTGGCCAAGAAGGCTGATGGCATTCTGGCCTGTATCAGAAAAGTCAGCAGGGCTGTGATTGTCCCTCTGTACTCTGCACTGGTGAGGGCACACATTGAGTATTGCATCCAGTTCTGGGCCCCTCGTTTCAAGAAAGACATTGAGGTGCTGCAGTGTCCAAACAAGGGCAATGGAGCTGGTGAGGGGTCTAGAGAGATTAAGTATTATGAGGAGCGGCTGGGGGTATTGGAGTTGTTTAGTCAGAAAAGGAGCCTCAGAGGAGTCCTTACTTCTCTCTAAAGATACCTGAGATGAGATTGTAGCAAGATGGGGGTCAGCCTCTTCTGCCAGTCAACAGGACAAGAGGACACTCAGATGGGACATAAGGAAGAATTTTTTCACTGAAACGATGTTCAAGCATTGGAACAGGCTGCCCTGGGAGGTGGTAGAGTCACTATCTGTGGAAGTGTTCAAGACACGACTGCACTTAGTGCTATGGTTTAGTTGTCAAGGTGGTGTTTGGTTGGACTCAATGATCTTGGAGGTCTGTCCTAACCTAATGATTCTGTGATTCTATAATCTGTCCTGAGTTGGTCTGGTCTCTGTTCGGAATCATGCAAAGCACAGAATGCAAAAATAGCTTGCATTAGCAGCAGCATGTAAAGCAGGGTTTTCCATATCAAGGTCAGATAATTCCTTGTGTTTGCAAGCATGGTGGGAAGGAACTAGTCAAGATTTAAGCATTGCTAACATGGCATTGGAAAAGCACTTCAACTAGACTATCCATGGAAACATTCAATCAATAGCATTTCTTTTTTAATTTTTTAGATGTATTTCTGTCTTGGAGAAAATACAAATATGTTTGTTCTATAAAAATCACACAGGTACAAAGCTGAGAAAATTGCTTTAATTGACTTGCCTTTATTTTTTCTTTTTAATTTCCACTTGAAAGTAGAGTTTAACAAAAGTTCATCTCAATACACACCACACAAGAATTTTAAGATTTTTGCACAGCTGAAATAAGTGGAATATGGGTTTTGTGAAGCTATTTTATTTTGTTTTGTTCTAATTAATTTGGAATCCTGAGCAACTGATGTGTATCACTTTTTTTTGTTTTTCTGAATTTGTGGCATATTCATCCTCCAGATACATGGATATTTCCGTGATTTAGGAAGTGCTGTGTTCATGATGGGGCTCTTCATCTTTATAGATACCATATTTAGGGTATTTTTCTTTTATGTTTGCTAGAGTGATGCCATAGCGTCATCAGGACTCTTCTTCAAAGATGGCAAAAAACGCATTGACTACATCTTAGTCTACAAGAAATCAAGTCCACAGGTAGAAAAAAGAAGCACATTTGAGAAGAATTTGAGAGCTGAAGGGCTGATGTTAGAACGGGAGGTGAGTCTTGTAGCTTATGTGGCATAAAAAACCCCTTTATAATACTATCATACTTTACTGAGCTGATTAAAGATTCCTGACAAAATTACAAGCCTTTCCAGTCAGTCTGTTCCCATCATCTGCTTAACTGTATTAAAATAATAAGAAGAATAGTTGGATCGGGTGTATTTAAAATGCTTTGAGAATACATGCTTGAACACCGAAGTGTTGTGTACTGCAAAGGGAAAAGTTCCAGCTTCTTATGCTTGCAGAATAGAAGCTTCAGTAACCCATGTTATTGCTTTAATGTGTAACCTCTATGTCTTTCAGCAGAATGCATGATGTTAAATGTCTCTGTTTTTCAAGGGATTAAGGTTGTCACTATTCTGGTTAATCCATGGCTAGTAATAGTAGTATTAATAAAAAAATTAAAGAAAATGGAGCCAGGGAAACAGCCTTGGATTTTTGCTGTTTCATGAATTACCTACAGAACAGATATATATTTAGTCTAATCTGATGTAAGCTCTTATTGTTCATGTGTCTTTTATCTTGATTTTTCATCTCAGTAGAATTGTAATATATATTCTGTGTTTAAGCAATGAGCTTGCAAGATATAGCTCACAATATAGCATGTTGAATATTCATAAATAACTAATCTGACTAAAATTTGATGTTAAGGTTTTTAAGAATTGTTACAGTATAGTAGTAAAAATATCTGGTTTTGTTCCAATTTAAATAAATAGTAAAATCTTAGCTTTTATCAGTTCAGAATTACTGACATTCAGAAACAAATGGTTTTATAAGATCTGAAATGTTTTGTTTTCCACTAGTATTTTAATTTATCCACATCTTTCGAGAAAGTAAAATATTTGAGGTAGTAGTATGGAACTGTGATACGACTTTATGGAACTGGTAAGTAAAGTTGTGAACTTTTTAGGTGTTATTAACCCTTTAATTCCATTTTCTTTTACCTTTACTTACCAAACCTTGCAAACTGAAGTTTTTGGAGGCTTTTATCAGACTCAACTTAAATATCAAAATATCTGGTTATAAAATCTCAAGCAAAAACATCTGGGAGAAGGGTGGGGAACTGAAGTGTTCATAAGAGAAGGTGAATATAGAAATCTGTAAGGCTGAAATTCTTGTTTTATGTACAAATAAATTAGTGATGAATAATATTTGTGTAGATATAGCATTTTGTGTTATACAAAATATAACATTACAAAATCTATAACATTGCAATGTGTTTACATTGTGTACATAACGATGTAAACACCTTGTAATTTTAACAAAAAACCATCTCAGTTCATACACATCTAAAAGTTCCCAGCAGATATCTCAATTACTGAACCATTCACTTGAGCTACCATTTTGGCAGAGTGCAACCTGGAACCTTCTCTCATCTGTTCTCATGTCTCTAGCACCTGACCACCCTTCTCCTTTAATGGGAGACACACAGAATGGTCTTCAATCTGCTTATCTAAGGTGATTTTGTGGAGATTTAAAATTAATTCAGTGCAAAATTTATTCCATGTAAAAAGGTGCTGCATAAAGTCTTTACTTATGTTCATGACCAAAGATCTTTCCCTACAGATTCCTTTTGTCCCACTAGTCTATACATACTACAGAGTTTGTAAAGGAAAAAGTTGCTGATTTTCCTTTATCTAGAACAGCACTTACTTTCAGAGTTGCATGCCCAATTCAGGCCTAAAATCTGAATTTGACCCTGAAGAACACTTCTAGAAGGGTGATTGCCATAGGTTTAAATTATTAATATGTATCTACATGTTGCTGCTCTTTACAGCCAGCTGTTACCAACAGTGATATCATGTTCATTAAAATTCACTGTCCATGGGAGACACTGTGCAAATATGCAGAAAGAATGAACATCAGGATGCCTTTCAGGTATTGTGGAAACTATTTTAAGAAACCTATAATTCAGTTCTTGATACTGAAAGTTCATCACTTACTTAAGTCTAAAATGCAGTCTTTACTGCTCTGTCGCCAGGCATGCCCATATTTATTTAGTGATGTGTTAGGGAGAGAGAAGAAAGAAATAAGTTCTTTCCTCATTTTTACACAGTACTCTGTGTTACTTGTTTTCAAACTTGCCTTCTAAATCAAATCAAGCATATGTCTTTAGAAAACAGTTAGTAGTTCACACATTGTTTTGGATGTTCTTGGCAGAGTTTCAGATATTCTCCCTCTGAGCTCCAGTGTCCTCCATGATTTTAGGGTTTTTCTGAAGTCTTACTGAAAGGCAAGTGAAATGACAGAAAAATCTAGTGTCTTCCATGTCTCCAATATAACACATACTGTCACAATTTGTGTAAAATGAGGTCCAGTAGCTTTCCTTAGGCAGAATAATGGGCTGAACTGAGTTCCTTGTCTGAATGCAAAACAAGTTCTATTGTACATTTTTGAAATAAATATTTGCTATTATTTTGGGGGGCAGGTTAATATTTCATGCAACAATACGTAAGTCTTTAAAGGAGAAAATGTGCCTTTTCAAATTGATCAATAATGTTCTTAGAGAGAGAGAAGAGCATATAGTGTGCTGTAAACTTCCCCATGAGTTAAAGTGGTAACTAGATGCCAAAGTTGTGTGGCTCATGTAAAGTACCCTTGCAGCACTCCTTTCTCACTCAAACTGCCAAGTTCTCAGTCTTTTATGCTATGGAAGTGTGGCTCTCTTGCATTGGTCCTAAAACAGAAACAGTGATTGTGAAGCATCCATTGCTCAAGTCTTGCTCCACATATCCAGTTCTGTAATGAGTTTTCACATCATCCCATTAAGCCTTCAAAGGCCTTTCCATAAAAAAATGTTTTCTGTGATAGTCATCTTCTGTATGTTTAAGAATATTATTATAGTGCTATTTGAACTTATCTAGTTCAAAAAATACTTGTCAATATTTTAAATACAGAAGTGTTTATGTATGGTTATACACACATAAATAATCTAAATTCCAATTAAAAAATAATTTTTTCTTACTTTTGATACATTAATTCACAAAATTATATTTTAGCAGTGGTATGAAATCTTCATAATTTTAGTTAATTCATAGATTCATAGTGCTCTCAGGAAAAAAAAGGCTGACTTTTGCAATCCTACTTTATTTGGAAGGCATTCTAGGTCATGTTTGTTTGTTATATTATTAAATGACATGTAAATATATTCTCTTTATTATTTCCCCAAAGTGTCTTTATTTCTGGACTGTTGCTTAACTTTTTTTTATCCAATTCATTTCAGTAAACCAAAAGTAGATAAAATACTAAGTTCTGCAATTTCGCCTTTTTGGTGGTTTTGCTGTACAATGAAATACATATATTTGGTAAGAAATTTTTTCACCTCTACCTCCATAATAGAACTGTGAGACATAGTAAATTGGTAAACATTTCTGTTCTCTTTAAAAAGATTTTAATAGGAATTTAAATGAAGTTGCAGTCTAAAACTTGTGTGAATATTTCAGTCTATTTCTTAAATTTCTATATCTTTTAAAACAGAAGACTCAACACAGTTCTGTAATGAACACAAACTGGATGTAGCAGAATCGAAGAACGGTCTGCCCTGCTTTGCNACATCCATTGCTCAAGTTTTGCTCCACATACCCAGTTCTGTAATGAGTTTTCGCATCATCCCATTAAGCCTTCAGAGGCCTTTCCATAAAAAATGTTTTCTGGGATAGTCATCTTTGGTATGTTTAAGAATATTATTATAGTGCTATTTGAACTTATCTAGTTCAAAAAATACTTGTCAATATTTTAAATATAGAAGTGTTTATGTATGGGTATACACACATAAATAATCTAAATTCCAATTTAAAAATAATTTTTCTTACTTTTGATACATTAATTCACAAAATTATATTTTAGCAACGGTTTGAAATCTTCATCATTTTAGTTACTTCATAGATTCATAGTGCTCTCAGGAAAAAAAAGGCTGACTTTTGCAATCCTACTTTATTTGGAAGGCATTCTAGGTCAGGTTTGTTTGTTATATTATTAAATGACATGTAAATATATTCTCTTTATTATTTCCCCAAAGTGTCTTTATTTCTGGACTGTTGCTTAACTTTTTTTTATCCAATTCATTTCAGTAAACCAAAAGTAGATAAAATACTAAGTTCTGCAATTTCGCCTTTTTGGTGGTTTTGCTGTACAATGAAATACATATATTTGGTAAGAAATTTTTTCACCTCTACCTCCATAATAGAACTGTGAGACATAGTAAATTGGTAAACATTTCTGTTCTCTTTAAAAAGATTTTAATAGGAATTTAAATGAAGTTGCAGTCTAAAACTTGTGTGAATATTTCAGTCTATTTCTTAAATTTCTATATCTTTTAAAACAGAAAACACTATTCTGTAATAAACACAAACCGGATGTAGCAGAATGGAAGAACGGTCTGCCCTGCTTTGCCAGCAGCCTTTCTAAAGTGTCCCCTAGAAGAGATGAGCAGTTTTTCATTATACCTTCTCTATTTATAGAAGGCTGTGCTTTAGAAATTTGCTGAGGCAGAGTTCAAGTCTTCATCTTTGTTCATATTTGCCCAGATGGCTTTTTCATGGATGCAAAAACATAAACCTGCATTCCTGTAACAACATCCTGTGATCACACATTTTATAATTTAATTACATATTCTGTTGAAAACACTTGTGTTTGAAGTGTTGAACTTGCTTTTTTTTAATGAAACATTTCCTACCTTGAGGGTGAATACTGTTTTCCTGAGGTAACCATTCAATAGACAAAGGAACCTCAAATGATACAATTCTCTCACAATTAGTGATTACTCAGTGAACTAGAGTATCTTCCTCCCAAAAAGTTTTAGGTCATCTGTAGGTAGATTCAAGTAGGCCTAAGAGGGGAAGAGAGTTGGACTTGATGATCTTTTTAAGTCCCTTCTTACTTGAGATATTTTGTAATTCTAAAAAGTAGATTATATCAGTTTCTGGTTTCGGACTGGTTCTAGTACATAGTTAAAGATGACAGATAACCTTCCCTGCAGTATTTTAATGCAGTATACACATTCGCTCTTGCACAGTTTGGCAAAATTTTGGCTTTCAGTTATGGTCACTAAAATATACCATATGTCAATATCATATATCAGTAACACATGAAGAATTAAATTCATGCTTTTTAATTTCATTTTGCTCAATCCAGGAATCTAAACAAAATCAACAGAATTATTACCATACAGGTTACTTCTCTCTGTTTATGAAAAGTAAAATACTTCTGAGATTCACCCACAAACCCCAGAACTGCTTTAGCATGGCACTATACCAAAATGTGTTGGCAGATATATAATATGTATCATATATGTACTATAGATGGAATCTCAGTGTTTCAATTGCAGAAGGAAATTTTTCTAAAATGTCAATAGACAGTGTGTAGTAATCATTATTGTCTTGTATATAAGGCTGACTTTGCAATGCTACTTTATTTGGAAGCCTATGTATATGGTTTCAAACAGGATTTGCATGAGTATCAGTTAGATCATGACTGAATTACAATTTTTTAACTTTTATAGGTGTTTTTGTTAAGTATATGGCCTGTCAGTAGAAATGCAAGTACTATATGTTTCCAGAACTGAGATAAAATTTCAGTTTTATTTGTCTATAAGCATCTCATGGCACATATTTATTACTGTTTGTAATTAATGAATTATTTATATCTGTTACTTAGCTGAACTCCATCGGTGCAAAATAGCTAAGGGTAACTAAAGGGAATTAAAGGATTTTGTTAAAAAAATGTCTGAAAACCCTTTAATAACTCTTCTTTCCTTCATTTACAATTCTGCCTGTCAGTACAAAGTGTCAGACTGCCAACAGTCTGCAGATTGGTAGATACATAATTTTCCAATGGCCATGTATTTTCCAGGCAAGGTGTCTTTCACCCTCTTTTTAATGTATTCATTTCAGTGGATCTTCAGTGTAAATAATGTACTTTAATGAATCTCAAATACTACCCAGGTGTGCAGTTGCAGACCTTGCTAACTCCTAAGGAATCTGCAATGTCAAGGCTTTTGAGTGGTTGAAATGTGATGTGAAACTATAGGAGAAGACCAGAAAAAAAGCCTGAAAACCTGAAACTAGATGTGGAAAATATAACCATGCAGCAAATATGTCTCCATTTGGTTTCAAAATAACTGCTCTCAGAAGACTTTACTGGGAATTTCTGGTCCTGTTTCTCTTAAGTGTTTGTAACTGGTGAAGGGTGGAGAGAAAAGAACTGTTAAGTGACTTATTAATTAGTTATCATTATTGTCAGTAGCAAAAAATCTAAAATGTAATTTTAGAACAAATGTATAACTTGAAAAATGTGAAGCTATGTTATTGTAATGACTTATTCTATTTGTTGCTTTTTTAAAGTTTTTTTTCACCTTTTTGTCTATGAAAATGCATGTTTTAAAATGTCTAGCATTATTTTGTAATGTATATGTCCTTTTTAACTGTCTCCTACTTGATTAATCTCAGCTGACTTTTGCTGTTCTTTCAGGAAAAAATGTTATTACACTGACTGGAGGAGCAAAACCATGGGCAGGTTGGTGGGTGATGTGTAGCTTCTAATTTTGTCAGATAGTCACCCTGCTAAAGAAAACCCATTCGCAGTTGTAAATTTATCCATGAAACTTGGAAAATCAGATTATTTTCTGAAAACTCAAAATATGTCAGCTCAAAGTGTGAAAATATTCATCTGTAACAAGATGCAGTACTTTAAAGCTTTGCCAGTTCTCATTTTAGAAATGTAAAAATGTTTATGCCAGGGAAACAAAAGAAAAGAGACCTTATGCTCGCAGCAAAGATTTAATATTGGATCTGTCTCTCCCTTTATATCTACTGACATCAAGGCACNATATCTGTTACTTAGCTGAACTCCATCGGTGCAAAATAGCTAAGGGTAACTAAAGGGAATTAAAGGATTTTGTTAAAAAAATGTCTGAAAACCCTTTAATAACTCTTCTTTCCTTCATTTACAATTCTGCCTGTCAGTACAAAGTGTCAGACTGCCAACAGTCTGCAGATTGGTAGATACATAACTTTCCAATGGCCACGTATTTTCCAGGCAAGGTGTCTTTCACCCTCTTTTTAATGTATTCATTTCAGTGGATCTTCAGTGTAAATAATGTACTTTAATGAATCTCAAATACTACCCAGGTGTGCAGTTGCAGACCTTGCTAACTCCTAAGGAATCTGCAATGTCAAGGCTTTTGAGTGGTTGAAATGTGATGTGAAACTATAGGAGAAGACCAGAAAAAAAGCCTGAAAACCTGAAACTAGATGTGGAAAATATAACCATGCAGCAAATATGTCTCCATTTGGTTTCAAAATAACTGCTCTCAGAAGACTTTACTGGGAATTTCTGGTCCTGTTTCTCTTAAGTGTTTGTAACTGGTGAAGGGTGGAGAGAAAAGAACTGTTAAGTGACTTATTAATTAGTTATCATTATTGTCAGTAGCAAAAAATCTAAAATGTAATTTTAGAACAAATGTAAAACTTGAAAAATGTGAAGCTATGTTATTGTAATGACTTATTCTATTTCTGGCAGTCAGCTGCTTCCTTAGATATGCTAACATACTTTCTCTCCTATGTGTCCTCGTGATCAGGAACAAATCAATGCTACATACTGAAGGCTGCTTTGAACTTTTATTTGCTGGCTGAGAGAATAACTTTCAAAACTCACATGTGGCTAGCAGCTGCTGCTGTTAGTGTTTTTGTCAGCCAGAAGAAGGGTACAAGAGGCCAAAGGGGCAGGTGAAAGGAGCCTGGGAGTGCTGGGGACTGAGAAGGGGGTACAGAGAGCTGTAGTTACTCCCCATCACTTTAGTCAGACATGAGTATGTCTTGTAAATCCTAATCCCCAGCAGAAAAGATACATGAAAATATTTCACATGAGGGAAATCTCCTGAAAGAGTTCCCTATCACAGGTTTTCTTGAGATGGATCTTGAGATGAGATTACTTTTGATTTAGGTTCTCTTATTGTTACTTCAGACTGTAAAGAGCTCTCACTATTTCTCTGGAACAGTTTAAGTAGTCATCATGGTAACAGTTTCCAAAACGATCAGCTAACAACAGACAAAGCACTGTTGAATGGTTAAGTGAGAAAANTGAAATGTAAAAATGTTTATGCCCGGGAAACAAAAAAAAAAGACCTTATGCTCGCAGCAAAGACTTCATATTGGATCTATCTCTCCCATTATATCTACTGACATCAAGGCACNACTTTAAACATACAAGCTGATAAAATATGTTGAAATAAGCCAATTTATAACATAGATTTACAACTGCGTTTTGTCCTCTTCCCAGTTCACATGCTTGCTCCATTTTAGCTTGCATTATGAAAAGTCTAAGTGATATGCTTTTAATAAAAGGCAAAATCAACAAGCTTTACTTCAAAATTGTCTCATTTCATATATAATCCATCTGGTGAGTCCTGGATATTACATAAATTTTGTTTTTTTTATTTAGAAGGTTAGATGTCTGAAAGATGCAATGTAAGTTGCACAGTACCTGTGAATCAAGTAATAAGTAATTTTCATGCCAGATTGATTTTTTATTTGAGATAAATGCTTTTACCTGTGATTTACTTAGTGAGAATTTGTTAACGAATATTTTTCTGCATATATTTTCTGGCACTTTATATAATTCAGTGCACAAAGGAATTGTGTGAACAAAAGAAAGAAAGAAAGAAAGAAAGAAGCTATATTTAAAATTGAAAGCTAACTCTAAAATTGCTGACATATACATCACGTGCATACTTTAACTTCTACAATTGTCATTGTTAGCTTGCATCTTACAACTTTTCAAACTTAACTGTTTCTCTGTAATTTATTTAATCTCTTGTTAAAATTTCTAAGTTAAGTAGTTTATATGAGCTACAGTGAAGAACTATATTAAAATTATTGTATATCAAAAAATTAAGGTTATAAAGTTTATATAATTTAAGAATACAAAGTAACACTAGTATATTACACCTGCTGTGACATGTACACTTCTCTAACTTTATTGACATGGTTATATTATACATACATATATATATATATATATGTTCTTTTAAAAGTCTGCAAAAGATTATTAGGTTCATGAATGAAAGGACAAGATAAATGTAATACTTAATTTCTTTTATGTGGTATCTATGTGGTGTCTTATTTATACACCTTTAAAAAGCCCTTAACATTGTATTTAATCCTATGAAGCTTGATTTCTATTCATAGAATCGCACTATAGAAATAATTTTATCATATTCATTATAAGCAATATTTGGAAAGCCACCTTCTTCTCAAAGTAAAGATATATACATGTAAATAGGGTAAGTATCAAAAATTGTCTGAAGTCTCAGATTGAAGAGTGAGTAATCTAGTAAAACAGTCCTGTTATTGCCTGCTGATTGGACCTGCTGATTTCATGCTAGTGAAGGATGGCATCAAGGAAAAGAAAATGAAAAAATAGTTGTCTGAGTATGCAGTTTCACTCTGCCCACTGAAATGTTAAAATCACTGAATGCTTCTAAGGATATACAACCAAAAAGAACTTTGTTTAGCTCCTGACCTGCTGTAAGTTTGCTTTGCAAAAGCACTTTTTATATCCTTTGGATTTCAGTCTGCACACTGGACTGAAATTGTTGATATCATTCCATTAAACAACGGTATTATAATTTTCTTCTTTTTTTAGTGATGACTGTGTCCATACGTTGAATCTGTCAACCCTAATGCGTTTCCCATTACAGTTCATGGAAACACACCATGCCCATGTAACTTGGTGGCAAATAGTTGACACTTCTGGCCAGTCTTGGGAGACACAAACACCGAGCAAACTACTGAGTGGTGATTGCTGTCAAAACTACCTAACATGACTGGTGAAGTTGCATAATTCTAGTATCTCATTCCATAAGTTTGATCAGATAATGCTAAAATCATCTATATACTGTGTTCCTTTGCATTGCAGTCTGTTGCGTAAATGTAATCTGCAAGGATTTTTGGATGAACTTGTTCTGCAAAAAAAGATTAACCAATCAAATAAATCAGAATGGTACAATTGAGAATGGAAGTTGAGCAAAGCTGAAATTACAAGTATCTTCATAAAATATTAAATTGTATAGCTAAGAATGAAATGCACACGTATTTCAGAGTACTAACCCTTGATCCAAGGTGCATAGTGTTCCAGTAGCAGCAGCTGGAGTGGTTTCAATAAAAGCATACCTGAAGCAGTATCCCATAACTTTGCAGCACCGTTCCAGTTGAGCATTTTTTGTCTCATTGCCTGAACTACTGACTTCCCCAGGCCAGCTCTCTCTGCTTTTACTGAATAGGCCACATGGAATAAGATTAAGTCAGGGATCTGTTTAAACTGCTACTTTTAACCTAGAAAAGCCACTCTGAGTAAAAATGCTAATACTTAGTCCTATGATTTGGGCAAAAATCTGTATTTAAAGGCAAGCTCCATGAAAATTCAGTTTCTTCTTCAACAGTAAAATAACATAAGAAAAATGTCTCTCTGGTTGGATCATTTTTATACATTTTTCAGTTGCAGTATTGTATGCTATGTAGCACTTAAAGGCACTACATTTTGTCTCAGAAGAGAAACTGCAAATGTAATGTGGACACGAGCATTAATTTATTCCAATGCTGCTTTTCATGTTAAAAGAAGCAGCCATGATTTTTAAATAAGAGCTAATTTCTTTAGCATAATATTTATCTACTATTTGTTTAGATTTTCATATGGGAAAAATGATCAAGACTTTTCCCATAACCAATTTTAAAGTACTTGCATAATAAAAAAAATCTGAGATTAGAAGCATTTTTCCCTCTTCTTCCTGATACATCTGCATATTTTCCTCATTAAAAAAGAATTCTGGATTTTGACTAAAAAGTCAGTAAGTGTACAACAGAAAAAAAGTTCAAGAGAGTAAAAGGAAAACTACACCTATATAAACTGTACTAACAGAACTTCCACTGGAACTAATAAAGATAATCAACTCACTTACTAAGGTATTGTTAAGAAGACACTTAAGGAACTGTGAACTGTATTCTGTGTTTCAGTTTCATGAACATACTATGTTCTTTGGCTTATAATGGTTGGTGTTGAACACAAATAGTGTCCCTCAAGTGCAGTATCAGTTACAACAGAATGTGCACCAAAATCTGGCAATACATAGCAAGAAGAAAATTTTGAGACTTTTAAATGTAACTGTAAAATCCTTCTCCCATGTTTGGCTGAAATTTCTGTCTGATACCGTGTGAAATAGGGGTAGAATGTTTTTGCTGATGTTGATAATAAGAAGTACATTTTCACAAGGGTCACTGTTGCCTGAGAGCAATTTACCATGTCATCACTTACTACTCTTTACTATGAACATTATGAAATTATGTTCATTCACATTATGAAAGATTATTAATATTATGAAATATAACTTCTTATTATGGGCATTATGAAATGTGTAGCTGTGCTTCTGCTTAACACAGGCAATGAAGTATTCACCTCAGAGAAAAAAACTTGTTGCTTAGCTTTACACTTCCTGTGGATATAAAATATATATGCTTTAAATATCATGCATACATATTCACTGAGTAGAGCCCAAATTCTCAAATTTTCTTAAATTTAGACTTTTTCTGAAACTCTGATATGCTTACTGTGCTTACTGTGATATAGCACTTGTTTAATCTGAGATCTACTCCTTAAATAACCATGTTGCATTGCAGTTGAATATGAAAAAGTATAGGTGAGCAAGGAGTGCAAAATTGAAGTGAGCATTTGCTTGAAGATGAACTGCACTTGACTAGATTAACCCTGGTATAAATGATGTCCTGAGACATCATTTAGGCAAGTAGAGAAAAAAAAAACATTTATGTTGCAAGTGTATAACTTAATTGAAGATACAACATTGATGTTCTTATAGTATCAATTTTCAGGAATCTGGAGGAAGCCGTATCTAGGAGGTTTTTTTGCCTAAATACTGCATAACCATTTTGGTGTAACATACCCTTTATTTTATTTGATGTTTAGGTATACTGTTTCCTAAGGCAATATCAGCTCTTGGATTTTTAAGAAAATTTTGCGGGGGAAAACTTCATTGCAATCAGAAAACCATAATTTGATCCTTAGCACTCTCAAATTTACTTAAAAATTTTATTAATTTTAGTGTCCAAATTGCCAGGCAGTAGAACGAGGAGAATTTTCACTTGCTCTGTTCAGTGGGGCTAGAGAAAGTAATTAGATATGTTCTTGACTAAAGCATAAGCATCCACAATTCTGCCAGGTGAAATACCTTGGAAAATTAATTTCTCCAGACTCAATACTGCAGTCCCATTTTGAGCCATAATCCCACTAATTTTAGGATGAGTTTTACTCAGGTAAAGTGTTAAAGATGGATTGTAAGTAAAGATTGTTCATTTTGCTTTTTAACTCCTTATTTTCTTTTAGTTACTTAATGTGGAAGTTTCCTGCTTTCATTTCATTTCATTTCACCTCATTTCTAGTATGATGCCACTAAATACGCAATGCTGGAGATAGAAATAACAAGGAATTGAGAGCCTGTAAATCTGACTTCTTATTGTCGCAGATTGCAGAGGAATATTAGAGAATTGAAAAGTTGGTTGCCGAGGAATCCAATGAAGCTTGATAAGGAGGCCCTGCCTGATCTGGAAGAAACAGATTGCTACACAGCACCCTTTAGCCGTGCACGCATACACCAGTAAGTGCTGGGATTGGAAAAGCAGTGCCAGAGGCCACAAGGATTTTCTGTTTTCTCACTTCTAAACCTAACACTGTTAGGTAGCCTCTAACAGATGGTCACTGGTAACGCCTAGTATCATATTTGATATTTTTCTCTTAAAGTGGAAATCTGCTCTGTGTTATTTGCTATTTGATGGGCACTCAGGAACATAATCTGAAATTTGACTGAAAAATGGATGTTGCCATTTTAGTTTAGAAGTTTTTTGGTTTTTCTTTCCCTTACATTACAAAATGCAAATAGTTGCTCAAGTTTTCTTTACTTAGTTACTTATTTTATTTAGGCAAAACCTGATGCAGCTGTTGAAATTTGGAACACCGGAAGCAAGCTGAAACCAGTGATGATTTTTTTCTGTCTCATCAGAACTGCATTTAAAAAGATCTTTTGCCTCTTATATATACAATGAAATGATACGTGCTCAAATCAGCATGTTGACAATGGTATAGTTAAGATGTGACATTAATTTTTTCAGTATCCAAAAAGTTAGATTTTAAAATTTTGTTCCTTAATTTTAAATGTACTTTATGATAACTGTTTTAGGAGAGAAAAGTTATTTTAAAGTAGAAATACAAATTAGGATAAACAGGATTTTTCTGCTCAGTAAAGAAGCTAAATGCTAGTGAACTGACTTCACTCCAGAAAAACAGAGTAATTGCATTTTAGTTTTAATTTTTAATCTTTTTTTCCAGTAATGTACTATACTGTTCTGGATCAATCCCCTGGTTTTGATACTATTTTCTCAACCAGCTCAGCTGATGTAGTTAATTGTAGTAGTATCACTTTTGGCACAGCTGAGCAGGAAGAAGCTCCTGCATATCAGATTTGTGGTGTCCAGAATGGAGCCATCTGGCCAAGGATGCTTTACTTGGCTCTGTCCTAGGATCCTCTAAGGGAAAATGGTTGTGGAGCTGCTACCCAAGTTTCCAGTGCATGGATTTTTTTTTTAAATAGTAGCTTGGTGGTTCCAGTACACAGACAACTGTCAACTCATAAGTAATCTGAATTTAAGGCCACCACTGTTACTGAAGGTCTTTATTAATTCATTATATCTAGAACAGAAATTCATTAGATAGCAGGATATTTTTTGTTTCAGTTTTGTTTTCCAAAAATAATCTGTGATAAGGATAACTTTTTTGGACCTGCTGTAAGGGTGTAAAATCTTACATCTAAGGAATGTAAACATTCGATAAATCACTGTAGAAAGAAAACACTTGAACAGCTATGTTTCAACATTTGTGCATTGTTTTGAATATTATATATATATATATATTCATTATTTTAATAGTTTTACGATAAACAACAAAGACAGCTTCTTCAGCAATTCCACAAGAAGTAGAATTGTGCATCATGTGCTACAGAGAACTAAGTATGAAGATGGAAAGTCCAAAATGGGTGAGAATGCTGTATTTTTTACCTAATCCAAAGCTAAAATATTTTTCATCTTTAACTGCCTGACAAAATATCATTTGAGTAAACTCATTTAATTTTTTTCCTTTTCTTGAAATCTTTTCATTCACTCAATAACAGATTTAAACAGTGTCCCATAATTTTCTACCTAAATATCTCAGTGAAAATTTGCAATGTTTTTCACTTCATTTCTCATTCATTAAGATAAAATGGAGAGATTATCATAAATTTACGTTATTGAGAGCCACAGTAAGGGCTACATAGACCTTAGAGAGCTGAGAGTGTTTTCAAGGACTGATCCTAGTATTTCAGCCAATATCCATCAGTTTCAGTGCAGCATAATTCAGTTGTGCTACACTTGATTTATTTGAGGTCTCTATGCAGCTCAGAGACAGTTGATCTGAGGACTAAATTTGGTTTATATCAACACTCATAATACAGTGTTTTTAGAAGGTCTAACTACCCATTTTCATTTTCAGTGACCAGGGGATGTATACATGATTTTCTATTTTTTCTGCAGGAATTAAGTAAAGGATTAAATATGCAGAGGCTTGGATGGTACCAATTACAGAGTGTTGTTGCTTGAGTTTCTGAACAGTAAAGCAGTAGTAAGAAAAACAGGGGGAAGGAGTGTTCATATCTAACACCTTTGCAGCTGATGATGGCAAATTTCATTGTGAGATTAGTTTAGTATAATTTGTGTATTTGAAGAGATAAATCTGTATTCCACCATATGTACCTGTTTCTTGGGGAAACTTTTGGCTATAGGTCTGCTCTTAAAGGCTATTGAATGTTTTTATTATACCTATCAAAAGTTATTTATTTTTTCATTTTTTATAATGTTCTGTGCTAGTACAACAAATCTGCTTTTGGGAAGACTCTAGGAACCGATCCAAAATGCAGTAATCAGTCTGGCACAGAGCACTGCTCTGATATGAAGTTGTCAGCTGGCTTATATTTAAAAATACTAGGTTAGCTTTTAACCCTGCAGGGGTTTCACTTCCTCAAGGATTGCCTATCCATACCACTCTGTGTATGTCAGATCATCTGGTCACCCATAAAATCTGTATCATATGCTCTGAGGAATACAATGTGAACGTAACTATCTTCTCACGCTCAATCTGGTACAAGCACTCAGCCCTGAGAGAAAGGTTGCAGACTTTGGTGCTTTGGCAAGTTGCTGTCTAGTTTGACAGAGCCAGAAATCTTGAAGTATCAGCAATACCTGCTGAAGTAGTTGGTGGGATTGATTGTCATCTTTAAAAGCATTCTTATCATCTAACACTAAGTTACATTCTCCAAATGTAACTTGAAAATTCACACTGTTTGAAAAATGTCTATAAAAATTGATATCAGAACTAATGCTTTTTTTGGTTTTTTTAGGTATTAATAGGTTACTAAATAATGGAACATATGAAGCAGCATTTCCACCACATGAGGTAACCTGGTTAATTTGGTTTTTAGTTTCATATTTAGAATAAAGCTTGCAGTAGTGGTTTGGGTTCTTATTTTAATTCTGTCCTGCAAACTTTTTAGTTTCATATTGTAATTTGTTGATGCTTCTTTTATTTATAGCTTTTACTTTAATATTGGCTTTTAAATTTTTCCATATTTGGATCATTTGGATATTAAAATAACATTCTGGAACAGTTTCTGGTTGAACTAGGATATTGTAATCCTCCTCTGATTTTTATAAACTGGACATTGCCTGTTGAAATCTTAAGGAGAGTATCAGTTGTTCCAAACAGAGACCTATTTATTAAATGTAATGAACATTTCTATTAAAGTTATAATCAAAAATACCTACGAAACTTATACATTTATGCATTTTTCATAGTGCCTAGTAATGCACTTACTTTTCTTTGTGGTTTTTTTCAGGGAAGCCACAAAAGCAGGCATCCCATCAAAACACATGGAGCACAGAATCACAGACACCTCCTGTATGAGCGTTGGGCACGGTGGGGAATGTGGTACAAATACCAACCTCTTGATTTAATCAGGTATTAGAACTTTGAAGATTTTCTGTGATTCAAAAAGCCTGGCAACAATGTGCTAACTATATTAATAAATTCCTTATGCTTTCCTATAAAATTTAGATAGTCCCTATTATCAGATAAGGCTGGAGTTCTCTAAGTTGCTTCTTTTGGGTCTTTCGTAGGTTAATTTCAAATAAGTCTCCATAAAGTACATGTAGTTCCAACTGCTCAGGAATTTGCATTGTGAAACTTAAAATACAAACCCATAATGTGGTCTGCTGATCAGAGACACTTGCCCCTTTTGAGAGCACTTTTGAGAGCAGACTGTTATCCACATGGACAGTCAGAGTTCCCAGATGCAGAGAACTTAAAATGCAACCCAATTTTAACCTTTCCATGTGGGTTTAAATAAACTCTTACTTATATGTCTTAGACATAGTGACATAGGTTACCAAATGTAAAATAGAGAAATATATATAATTTAAGTTAAATAATGGTGATATTTGAGTTTCATAGTTTCCTCCTCTGACACTGAATACCAATAATTCATTTTTCTTGCTGTAAGTTTTTATTCCTGATCTGAGTCATAACTGACTATTGGTGGAACTAAGCATGTGCCATGGGACAATTTTACACTGTATCATCCTTGATTGACTTTCTGATCACTGCTACTTCATCTGTTCTAGTAATTTATACCCAAGTTTTGAAGAATTAAAGTTCAGTCTTGTAGTGGTTTGAGCACTGGCCAGTCTTCAGGTTGTGTTTGTAGAGCATTGCTTTTACTAATAATAGTTTGAAGTGTGTCATATTATCTATATATGATTATCTGTATGATTATCTATCATAAATGGAATACTTAGGTCATACTAACTTACTTTATCCCTTTCCAGATTTTTTGTGTCTGCGTACATCTATCTATGTATCTATCTATCTATCTATCTATCCTACATTTGATAATGCTGATACTAGTACATCTACTTAGTCATTGCAAGGACATGAAAATTACAGAGGCACTACAGTTATATCCTTGTATGTTCTCATAAATCTGTAATTAGTGTCACTAAAATGTTATGCTAGCCTGAAAAAATCCCGTTTGATAAAGTGATAATTTTGACATAAACTTGTGATGGTAGTTCCTTGTTAGAATTATTCTACTACTGTGATAGCAGAGATAGATAGAAGTCACCATAAAATTTAGTTTTAAACAATGTATGTGTTTCTTTTCATGAAGGCGATACTTTGGTGAGAAAATTGGACTGTATTTTGCCTGGCTGGGATGGTATACTGGAATGCTTATTCCTGCTGCCCTGGTTGGGCTCTTTGTTTTCCTCTATGGATTATTTACAATGGATTCCAGCCAAGTAAGGTAAAATTCTATTTAATAATATGTAATAGCCTGTTGAAAATTAAGAACAGACTGGCGCAACTTAGATTGCTATACTTTTAAACGCTTTGCAGATATGGTAATAATGTAAAAATAACAAAAATAGAATATTGGGTATTTGAGTCAACAATATACACTTTGTATATCTGTTTTGCATCAAGGCAGATGTGTACCACTGGCAGTGGCCATTCTTATCACTGCATCTGCAAGTGATTCCCATTAAGAAAAAACAGACCAGTCTGTAAGGACCAATTCTGATGTTGCAGATACTGCAATAGTTGTTGATCTAATAAAGGCTAATGGGTGAAAAAACAGACATATTCCCTCATTACCTCCATCTTGCTATGATTTCCAGAGTGTAGTACAGGTTCTAAACTTCAACTTTTGTCTATGTCTTTTTTTCCTTCTTCATTAATAGTGGCAAACTTGGAGTCTGACAAAATTCTTACCTGTCTTACCTGTAACTTGCAGCCAGTTGACTGGCTTCAGGGAGATTACAACCACGTGAAATGAACCAGGTTTTCAAGTTTCCCACTTGTGTGATTTTGCTCTGAGAAGGGTTTATGTCAATTTAGATGTTGTGATGAGGGTGCTCAAGTGCTGACTGTACTTTTAGGAACTCTCTGAGGATCCAGCCGTATTGCAAATTATTCCATTAGATGTTATCAGACAGTATCAGTATCAGTGCTCTTACAATTGCAGTTGTTGCTGCAAACAGTTTGGGTGCTTAGGCTGTACATATATAGTCAGATTTCATAGAAAATGTCTCTCTGGCTTTGAGCAGACAAAACATTCAAGTTTTATCTAAGGAGTTTTCTTTAATTTCTCTTTCACAGTGAGGTGTTATATTCTACAGTACTGTAATGATCACTTTTTTTGAGCTTCCTTTGTACAGAAAACTCTTGAGAAACTGTACAAATTCAAACTGCATTAAATACAGTTAAATGCAATAAACTTAACAGCCAGGAAATGATGCTATCTTTAAGATATTGTTCTCTGCATTAGGATTGTTTTTCACCAAAAACATCTTCAAAATTCAGTGGATCTAAAGTCTAGGATCATCCTGTTCTTAGAGCACAGGGACCACAGCTGGTGTACTGTTGATCTATTTGTCATATGTACAATGGCACAGTTCCAAAAAAGGGGGAACAAGGGACCATGATTTACTATTATCAAGATATAGCTTAGTATTTCTTCCTTGTGGAGGAGTAAGGTGTGTCATTGGCAACTCCCCAAGAGAAAGAACAAAATTTCTAATAATTTTATTCTTTCAAACTGTAAGCTATGATGTCCTTTTATATCATAGAATATCCTGGATTGGAAGGGATTCACAAGGATCAATGAAGTTCAGCTCCTGGGCCTGCATAGGACAGCCCCAAGAATGCCACCACATGCCTGAGATCATTGTCCAAATACTTTTTGAACTCTGTCAGGCTTGGTACTGTGACCATTTTTCTGGGAAATCTGTTCCAGTTCTCAGCTGCCCTGTAGTTGAAAAACCTTTTTCTAACATCTAACCTAAATCTCCTCTGACACAGCTTCATACATTCTCTCTGGTCCTGTCACTGGTCACCAGAAAGAGGAAGCTGTTAGACTGCTATGAGATCTCCCCTCAGTGTCCTATTCTCCAGGCTGAACAAGCCCATAGTGTTCAGGTTCCTGATTTGAGATTAGACTTTCCAAGCCAAATATTCACTTTTAATTTATTTTATTCATCCAGCTTTGTGGTGCATGCACTGTTTACAAACAGAGAACAGAAATGGCATAACCTCAGAAAATCTTGGGAATGCTAGAAGTGTTTTTATAACCTTTATTTTCCTATCTCATACTAAAGCAAAGAGATCTGCAAGGCAAATGAAACCATTATGTGCCCTATGTGTGAACGCAATTGCACACTACAAAAACTCAACGAAAGCTGTATATATGCGAAGGTAATTATTGTATTATTGCTATCGAGATAATTTTGATTGTATAATGGCTGCCCTTGTTTCAACCAAGTTTCCTGAAAAACATGTTGTTTCTCTACAGATATTTTCTCAGCCTTTGTAATTCATCTTTCTAATAAGGGAATGCTCTGAAATGATCTGGGGTTTTTCTAAAATTGCTTTCTGTGAGCACTTCCTTATTAATAAATTCTTATTATTTTCATCAACTTATTAAGTCCCCTGTGAGGACTTGATAATAAAACTTTTTGTAAGGTTTTTCCTACTTTCTTCTATAACTGTCTTCTTACGCTGTTTCCCTTGTTTACTTTGTATTTGAATTTTTGCTCCTGCTTTGCTCTGTCGAACTAATGCAAAGATTTTATACAATTAAATATTTTGCTACAACGAGCTATTCTTCAAACTTAAATAATCACAAGGACCTCTGTATACATACAGTGTTTGCAAGTGAGGATTATATTTTTTTGTGTGGTATGTTCATAATGCTGGAAAAGCAGCCTTGGCTTTTATCTTGGTATTCTTTACCCCATAAAATAAATCTTTCTCAGAAGCCTGTATTTATAAAACATGATTGTCTCTTTGCCATGGCATTGCAACAAAACTGCAGCAGTGTCAAAGAGAAAATTGATTTTGTATTAGATGTCAAAAATTCTAATAGATAGGACCAATGCTGAGTAAAACTCAACATTTCAAACCTATCTGTGAAAACATTTTTAAAAATTATTTGTGTTTACCATTTACAAATTTAATTTTCTATTTTATAATGCAAAAGTTAAGAGGTTGTTTTGTAACAACAGCAATAAATACCACTGGAAATGTTGTACTTAAAGTGTTTTTTGTTTTCAAATACTGCTATAACTATGTAACAGAAAATAGCTCCGTGAGAGGGTTTTGTAACTTCTTTTTTACTAATTTCTTTTTTCTTAAATGTGTACTTAAGATAAAGGCTTTCTTAATTGAAATAGCACAATTTAAGCTATACAGCCCATCCCAGAAATGCTTCTTTTTAGAAGATGATAAGTGCTTCTACAGCAGTCCACTGCAGTTTTAACAGGAAATTAATATATTTGACATTCTGGTATCCCTTTAACTGTAGATCCTGTTAATTTAACATCCTCAGTTAGTGAGAAGCAGGTTTTGTGTCTTATTTGTATTTACACTAACAGCATGTGCTTAAAACATGCAAATTTGCCCAATTTAATGTCTGTTGTTGTTTGACACTGGCCAAATGCCAGGTACCCGTGAAAGTCATTCCCTTACCCTCTCCAGCTACACTTGAGCGGAGGAGAGGGAACAAAAAATTAACAAAGGGCTCATGATTTAAGAACTGGGAGAAAAATAAGGGTAAAATAGGTTCAAATTTAAATGTATAAAGTAAATTTATTATTAACAGAGTCAGAGGAGGATAATGAGAAGTAAAATAAGCCTTTAAAACACCGTTTCTTGCCCTCCAGCCCCTCTGCCTTTTCCACTGACAGCGCAGGGGGACAAGGCATGGGGGTTTTGGTCAGGTTGTCACCAAGATCATCTTCTGTTCGCTCAGAGAGAGCAGTCTTTTCTCTGCTATGCAGTATGGTCCTTCCCATGGGCAGTCTTCCCAAAACTGTTGTGGTGTGGGTCACTCATCCACAGGGTGCGGTCCTTGAAGGCTAGGCTGCTTTCTCCTCCTCTGACTATAAGAAAAATTGCTGCTTGTAGGTACCATTGTCAACAAGTTCCACTAATTCAAAGATTCTTACAGGATCCTGCAGCACCCAAGATCTCGTT
>VZTZ01035127.1:0-17116 GCA_013400955.1 Drymodes brunneopygia
GCACATTTATAAGAACCATTTTTTTTACATTTCATTTATTAGGCTGCTTTTACTCCTTCTTCAGACAGTGAAACATAAATTATTTTCACCCAAAGAAAGTATTTTCCTATAAATCACTGGAGAGTCCTTTTTTAATACTTAAGTTATGTCTGAGTGATTAATAGCTTAGAATAATGACTATCATGTATAAACAAAATGTGTCTTAAGCAATCAGTAAAACTGTAGGTTACCAATGAACTTGTGTTAACTTGCACTGAAAGCTCTTGACAGTGGACAGAGTCCCTCACGAATCACACATTTTACATTGCTTAGGGGCATAATCTGCAGATTTCTACTGGCCTGTATCTGGCCATTGGTCACTGAACTTTGCAAGTTATTCTGGTTTTTGGGGCAGTGAGATTGAAGAAAAGCCTCCCTTGTCAAAATGCTGGTTCTGAGTATGTCAACGCATAAAGATATTCAGAGCCTCTCACAGATTTTCTCCCGTAAGATTGTATCCTTTGCAGAGTTAGAATAAAGCTAATACTTTTAGATGTAACAGATCAATAAAGTTTCATCCTAGAATATCGTATTGTCCTAAAGATAGTGTTCTCAGATATCTAGAGGAGCAAGAATTTATAGTTATCTTCAGATTAATCATTAGTTTTAATTATTTTCAAATACAGTTCTTTTTTTTTTCTTTTAAGAAGCTTCCACCTTAAAAGGCATAAATTTCGAGTTTTTGAAATAGCTGGTCATGGAAACTTTATGAGCCCCCTGCCACTATCTCAGTGCTGGAACCACCTATACAGAAAACCTTCTGAGACCCTTACTGTGCCACCATTTCCTTTTTAACAATGTTTTCTTTTCCCCACTGCACAAACAGGCTCGACTCCCTTCGTGCTCATCCACCTATAGTGTTTCTGAGGTATACTTTGCACGTGTTCTCTCACATAGTCGACCTGCTCACCCATCACACTTTTTTGATTTTATTTACTTTTTTCTTTTTTTTTTTTTTGCATTGCACTGTGCACAAGTGGGGAAAAATCAGCTGGGGGGGCAGATTTTGCATGATTAATCTGCAACCATGTTCAGCGTGGTTTTAAAATCACTGTACCAGTCTGGGACCGCCATGATGTATAGTCCCATAGTTAGGCAACTACTACATAGCATATGAGCAAAAATTATATGACAAAAACATCCTTAGTTATCTCTTACAGTAAGTAAAAACAACAAATTTACAGATGTCAAGGCTGCAAAACACTTCACATGTTAGTCTGACCCATTTTTGGACATTGAAACTGGAAGGACTCTGTAAAGATGGCCATCAGGTTATGTTTGCTAATTACATGTCTAGATATAGGTGGATTTATGATACCTGAAATTCATTATTAATTCCCAAAGCTCTGGCTCAAGTACCTGCCAAAATGCATGTACCATTTTAAATATTTCTGTATCAGATTGATAGTCTATAGTGAGGTATAGTACCATCTTAATAAGAATTGAAAATGAAAATGCTTTCAGTTGTAATTAGAATGTGGAAGGAAGAAATGTGTTAAGATAAACTAGAATTCACAATATCCTAGGATAAAACAAAGTTTATAAAATACCATAAAATTAATTCCATGGCCTGCTGTGTAAAGATTAGGTTTCAGCATATTATTGTAACTGATTAATGGATGAGTATCAAAAATAGGGACTTAAGCTTTCCTGCAATACTTAATCAGTCTTGAGCATGTACAGTTACCTATTCTGTATTTTAAAAGAATCCCTTAAAGGTGACAAGATCCCATAAGAAGTTAACAGTTTGCTCTATCTCACACTGTGGGCCAGGTTCTAGACCTGATCTGAATGTTCTATTCATGTGCAATATAAAAAATGCAAACATAAAGAGCTCACCCACTCAGTCATGTTGTCCCTAAGCAGAAAGACCTGTACCTTGCTGATTGTGTGTGTAATTTGTTCTTAAAAGTTTCAGCTTCTCAAGCAATCATTCCTAGCACTTCCTTATCCTTAGTAATAAAAGTTTTTCATAGTTTCAGTGTATGAATAGGTAAAAGATGTAATAGATTAGGTCTTAAAAAGAAAGATGCTTACCAGTTTTTCTGTCATTGATCTGTATAGATCAATAGTCTGGCTCTACTGGAAGACAAGTAGCTTTAAAAACAATCAAGTATGTGTTCTTAAAAGCACCTGATATCTATTCTGCCTCATGACTGTATTATATGATAACCTCACTGTTTTCATCGTGATTATCATCAAAACACCAATATGGAATAAATAAGTCATACTATACTCACGTGCATACAAAGCCACTTTTTTCTAAGCTAATACCAGAACAAGAAATTAAGTTTAGTGCTTACAGGTGCAAGACAGAAGCCATCCTCACTCCATTCTTCTGAATATCTGTATGAAAATAAGGAAAAGGAGTGAATCAACAGGCATTTCATAGCTCATATCAGCAAAAATGATGAACATACTCTTAGAGATGACAAAGTCAGTAAGTCACTTTGAGGGAAATTGGAGTCTACTTGCTTTGCCTGCAACTTCAGCTGTTTGTCCTTCCCTCCACTTTATGGGGGGATCACTGTCTTCGAAAGAAATACAAACCAACATATTGCAGCTGGTGACTGGTCAGCATGTATGGGTCTCCTGCTTGATCAGGTTCCAAAAACTTTTTTGCCTTCTCCAAAACTATCACTGCTTTGCAATTTGTGCTAAAGAATCTGCTATTTGAAGTATCAAGGTGGCAACTGCAAGACTGCGCAAGCAATTCATCCTTTATACTCTGTCCAAAGGCAAGCTCTTCATATCTAAACTGCAAATAGCCTGGCTGTCTGCTGAACCAGATCTTGTGATGCAGTAGCTGATCAGAATTTCATGCTCACAAAACACACAGTACAAGATATAAAAAGTACAAGGTATAAAAATATATGGATACATTATTCTCTGGTGGCAGACTACCACCCTGTGTGTTTTTCAGCAGAAAATTCAAGACACTGACAGATCTAAAGGAATAAATCAGTTGAAACTGAAGATGTCTGTGGCAGTTGTAACTATATGAAGAGATAGGAAGGGATTGGAGATTCTCTGCGGTCCATAAAGGATTTGTAGTCCAGTTTTTATCTTTTTTAAGAGACTCTTCATTCAAAAATGCACAACTTTAATTGTTGAGAAAAGGTCTGGAATTGAATTAATTGACACTTGTAGAACTCAAATTGTCAAAAAGGAAAGTCAGTCTACTATCAAGGATTTCCTGTCACATAGAAGGTCTTTGAAGAAGTAAAAGATCTTCCAGCAGAAGACAAACAGGACCCGTGTATTCTGGATTGTGAAGAATTTGAGGTAGAATTTGCTGCCTGTTTTTTTCATAGAAAACATCCTTGTAGAGGCTATTTTGCATCTCAGAGTTCAATAATTAGAAAAAGCTTCTTTTCATCTGTTCCTTTTTATTGTCACCAGTAGCATGAGTGGAACTGCAAATGCAGTCAACTGATGCCCAATTCGGAGTAATGGGCAGAAAGATTTTAGAAGCTTCTACTTACTTTTAGGTACAGAGAGGTTTGTTGAGTTGCAGGCATTATAGTATAGGAGTATTATACACCCTCTTAGCCCCAGTTAGCCCCTTAACAATTCCACTTCTCTATAATGAGGTCTTGTCTTTCGTTCAATTCAGTGAAACTGAAGTGAGTTTCTTTAAAAAGAGATTTCCTTGTGTCAAGAGAAGTAAAGCTTTAATTCTCTAAAATGGTATGATGATAAAATTTATAAATTTTTAAATTTCACAGTGTGCAATGAAGTTTTTCACCCTTGATGAAAACCAGTTAGCTTCATGCCTGTAATTTTTATGGATGTTAGCAGGACTACTTAAATGGTTTGTCTAAGAGTTAAATTATTAATTAGGGCTTATAATGACTTAACAGTTGTGTGGTGTAGTATGTGTAGAATAGATACGTAATTAACTTATTATTCGGTTGTCACAAAACATAGTAATTTATTTTTAAATAGTAGTAGTTCATTTAAGATATTTAGTCAAATTGGCTTCACTTAAATTTTTAGGAGTACTCTGACATCAGCTTCTATCTTAAAAATATCATTCACAATGTAAATCAAACAGATTATTCAATGAATGTCCATAGTTTCCTAATTTATAAAATTACACTTAGGTAGTGTTATGCAACAGCACCATTTTTTTATTCTCATTTGTATCTCAAGCTTTCTATTAGCAGCATCAGTTTCTCTCTCCCTCTTTCTCCCTGTCCTCTGGCTTTTGCATGCGCTGTGTGTTTGGCTAAAGCGTAATGAAGGAAAACTGTTGATCTGCTTGTTGGAAGGATAGTGGCAACAAAATGTTTATTGCAGTGCTACTCCCTGCTTTCTAAAAAATAAAGTTTTTCATAGAGGAAGACACTCAGGTCCAGAGCTTGTCATATGTTTTACTGAGTGGATAGAATATGATGTCTTTTATTGTGGAAGATCTGCAAAATACTGCATTAGTTCTCTCTCCCACAAAGAATATTATTTCCACAAAGATAGGTTTGGAATATGCATTGGCTGCATAGTGATTGATGGGATTTAATTGTATACTTAGCATTGTTAATAATACAGCAGAGACCTGTTCTATCTTGCCTGATAATAGAGAGTCACCAGTACAGGGAATTAGGGAGCACTATTCAGAGAACAAGAGGAAATACTGTTTCCTGCAATGAGTAGTTGACTTCAGAAGACCATTCAGAGGCTGCATGAAGATTTTTGAGTGCTGTAGGTAAAAGTATTTTATATAGTGTGCATTACAAAATGTTGTAAATAACTGTGGTTCTTCAGCATTAAAGCCAGGTAAGAGATTGGTTCTGCTTCTGCTTAGACGAGAAGGCAGTACTGAGAGACCAGGAACTGCAACTCTGGCTTTCAGATGTTTACCACCAGCACAGAACCTGCATTCAGTTTTACGTACAGGATGCTAAGTTCCCTGTTGATATCTATTGTAAATCTGCTCTACATAGCCCAAACTGAGTAAATGTAAGCAGGTCCCCTTTTCTTTGCTTTTCTCTATTCACGCCGAAGTGCGGCAGATAGAGAACTTGGTTCATTACATCTGACATACAAAAATATACTGAGCCATTGAACAGAAATTTCTGCATTAAAATCAGATTCCCTATCTTGTTGCCTTATGAATGCCATATACTTTATAGAGATGCTCTTTTAAATTTGAAATAATGTTTTTCCAAGAAATAAATGAACACAACAGAGCCAATAAGGATCCAATAATCATTTGGGAGTTGAGCAGCTATGTTGGCACAATCTACTTCTGGTTTCCTGTGGTATTGATTTTTTTTGCAGTTGAAAATAGAACAATGAGTTTTTAAGTAAAATTAGAATTTATAGGTATTCCTCTTTCAAACATGAGCAATTACTCAGAGCTTTCTATTCAGCAATTGCCATTTAAAGGATTGAATTTTGATTTGCAAATAGTACCACCTTACTTTGGGCTTAAGAAAAATTAATTAATTAAAATTTTTACTTTTAGAGAAATACAGTTTCCTCAGTGCACGTTAAAATGCAAAAATTTATGAAAAAACAGTGATCTTCCTTATTCATAGAAAATAGTTTTGCTAGTGCTATCTTCATTCATGATATTAGGATGAGTTTAGGATTAGGATTATCAAACGTCTTCTCTAGCATTCTCTCTGCCATATGAGAATAGAGTATGGCAAAATTTCCAAGTTACATCAGGAAGGACAGTGTGTTATTGCAATAATCTGATCAAAGTATACATTAATAGCTGTGATTAATGACATCTTTAATTCTTTAACAAATGTTCCTATATTTGTACTTTAAATACTATATATCTTTTTTCACCCATTGCTGAATCTCAAAATAGATCCATTATTAGTTCATACATTCAAAATAGAAGCAAAATGTTACTTAAACCTACAGGCTCTCTCTACATGGTACTTAGCTTTTGACTTCTGCCAAATAAAATTATCCCTTCATATTAACATTTTGCACTTTCATTCCATTCTAATAAGCACCAATTCAAGCACTAAGTTAATTTACAAAAAGACTATTTAACATTTGGAAGAGTGGTAAAAGATGGGGTTTTGAACAGCATCTCACTGTATGTTACAGATTTGGGCTTAAACCTTATCTATTCAACCTAACAAAATTGTAATAGTTTTTAGTGATTTTTATTATGGTAAAATACTTTCCAGGTCTGCATTTATCAGAGAAAGAGCAAATAAATAATTTCTATCTTTCCCCATCTGGAATTTAAAATTCCCTACTTTTTGTTTCAAGACAAATCTTTGTGTTTCAATTTATAATTAATACTTCCCTTTGCTTCTTGTACCACAAAATAGGAAGACATTTCACCTTGCCTTATCATAAAGGATGTACCATCCTTTATGAAACAAATTAGATCAAGCCAAAGAGCTATCAATGTCATTTTCATTTTGTTTGATTATAGCTTAGAGTCCTTTGCATTTTCCAAAGTCAGTCTTGCCATTATTTCTCTGTAAATACATCCATTTAAGCAGAGGGGTTTTTCCATTTTCTTGTGTTGTACACACCTTGCACTGTATGGCAATAAAATTGGCTTGATTAGATATAAATGTGAGGGTTTTTTTCTAGACAATCACTACTTTCTTTTTAAATCCAGTATTACGCTGCTCACCAGCATACAGTGTTTAGAATTTATTTGTTTACCACTTAAATCAGCTTGTTTGAGAAGCCAGACATTATTTTGCATTGTGTTACACTAGTAATAACACTTAGTGCAACTGTTCTCTAGCTCCAGCTCCCAAAGCAATCTAACTCTGAAGAGTCAGCTTTAGTAATAGACTATAAAAAATTATTCTGAAGTCTGAAATAGCAGTGAATCAAAGTAGAGGAAAGCTCTACTGCTGTTACAGCTTTTGGAGTAATCACTGTTGTAAAATGCCACTCATGATTTAATTTACATGTATCTCTGGTGGGCAGTGTCTGTTTAAATATATGGAAATCAAATTAGATATTCACAACCGTGTCAGTATGCACAGCTCAAATGTCAGTGTGTTCCCATCAGTGCTCCCTAAGTTATCTTCCTGTGTTTCCCATTTTTCAAATGCTGCTTTGTAACATGGAAACAACTTTTTTTGCTAAGCATTACTGCCATAAAGTTGAGGTTTTTTAAGAACTGGAGGGCAGAATGAATGTCCTTATCCACAGTATTTTCTACTTCTCTTTCTCATCTTTGAGTTTACAAAATTCAGTGCTGCTGAAAGCCCAGACAGATTGGTATTGCATTCTCAGGTGCATAACTGCTGTGGAGAGCCTGGTGGTTGCTGTTGTGCTGGACCTTGCAATCCAGACTGCCAAATTCAAGAGAGCACTAAAGGAATCTTATCCTTTTGAGCCTTTGAGGTTCAAAGCAAAATCTGAAATGCAAATCCTCTTTCTTCATTTGCATTTCTGGTTACTTTCTAAAATAATTTCTAATTTGGGTTAAACAATAGTTTTTAATGCAACATTTGTTCAGTTCCAGCCTCTCCTTTCTATATCTTATGAACCCTCTGAAATCTTCATGTTATTCATCCATGGCCATTCTGATTTCACTTTAAGGATTCTCCTCAGAGGAATATAGTCTGTTTCTGTCTCAGCTCAAAGGCAGAAATCTAGCTCTTCATACAGTAAATCCACTGTCTGATATTTACTACTCAGATGGATTCATGAAATGAAGATTTATTTTTCTTACAGTTTTTGCACCCTAGTTTGAATCTGAAACTTTAAAGAGCTTTCTTTGTTTTTATATTTCAATGTGTACAAGACTGAGGTTTTGACTGAAAATTGTATCCATGAAAGACTATAATATACACCAGATATAATGTTATTGTTACCTGTGTTTACTAGTTTTGTATCTCGTACTTGAAGCCCTTCAAATTTAATCCTCCTAGCTCAAGTAAAAATATTAAGCTTAACTAAAATCAACTTCTTTGAAGTTACACTAGTGCAGAAATTATGGTCATACCTCATGGGGAAATATGTTTTGTTCCTGCTCATAAAGTTAAAAAAAGTAGGCCAACCATTCACTTTAGAATGATAATAGCTATAAAAATCTCCAACCAAAATTTTAGGTAAACACCAATGGGGAAAGGTGAAATTTAGCTTTAAAGATGCTTTACAAAATATAAGAAATTGGATGGTGATTTTTGCTGACTCTTTGGGCCTGAAGGTTCACTGCTCATTTGATTGGTGACTTTTGAAGCCACAAAGTCTCAGAACAAAGTTTATAAGTTTTGATTGTTTTGTTCCTGTTTGCAGTGTTCGTATTCCTTTAACATAGAAATACAAGGAATGTTACCTGTGTGGTCAGCTTCCAGGAAGATAAGATTGTGAGCATGAAATAGGAGTTGTAAGCTTTGTTAGCCTACAAGTTTGAGTCAGACTCCTTCAAACTTCAGTGATGCTTTTTCACTCCACAGACCTTGGATCAAAGGGATGGAGACCGTAGGCCTAGAAGCAGATAGAAACAGAAGCAGTAATGCTAAAAATTCCAAACATGCCTCTACCAATTCCCCACCAACATTTATTCAGATATTGACAATAACTAGATATTAAGAAAAATTAATTGTGTTTCCCAGCAGCAGCAGGTGTGGTGAATGGTGACTCCATCTCTGCTGCTTCTGGAACAGAAAGTTCAGTGCTGTAGCAGGAAGGCCTGAATGGGTGACAAGGAAGCCTCTGTCACATCTTCTATCTCCACATTACTCCTGACTTAATTTTTCTTGTTGGAAAAACTTCTTGCACCACTTTCAGGGGTACTCATTTTCTGTGTGTCCTTCTTGAGACACATATTGTGTGATTTTCATGTCATGCCATAGCTGGCAGTGTGCACTCCCAGCCCAGAGAGCGCTAACGTGTCGTGGGCTGCATCCACAGCAGCGTGGGCAGCAGGGGAGGGAGGGGATTCTGCCCCTCTGCTCTGCTCTGCTGAGAGCCCACCTGCAGTGCTGCATCAGCTCTGGGGTCCCAGCACAGGAAGGACATGGGCATGCTGGAGTGAGTCCAGGGGAGGGCCCAGGGATGATTCCATGGCTGGAGCGTCTGTCCTGTGAAGACAGGCCAAAAGAGTTGGGGTTGTTCAGCCTGGAGAACAGAAGGCTCCACGAAGACCTCTGCAGCCTTCCAGTACCTGAAGGGGACTACAAGAGAGCTGAAAAGGGACTTTTTGCAAGGGCATGTAGTGATCGGACAAGGGGAAATGGCTTTAAGCTGAAAGAGGGCAGGTTTACGTTAGGTGTTAGGGGTGGTGAGGCACTGGAACAGGTTGTCTGGAGAAGTTGTGGTTGCCCCATCCCTGGAAGTGTTCAAGGCCAGGTAGGATGGGGCCCTAAGCAACCTGGTCTACTGCAAGGTGTCCCTGTCGGTGGCAGGGGGTTGGAATTGGATTACCTTTAAGATCCTTTCCAATGCAAAACATCCTGTGATTCTGTACTGAGCATTGCAAATGCAGTTGAAATAAATAGCAACTGAGTATCTAATCTCTGCTATCAAGCTGTAGGCATGTCAGGTTAAACTTAGTCTAGATGTCTCTGGGTCTCAGTTTCCCATTTCTAAAATCAAGTAATCCCTCTGCTTCACAATGACTTTCCAAAAATAAATTCCTTCATGTGTATTACAAGGTTTTGTTTTTTAGAACCAAGACCAACAGGAAATCTAAAGAATTAAATAATTACCCATTTAGCAGACAATTTGAATAATGTTTAGTAAGTAAAAGATGAAACTAGTCTTTGAGCAGGGAGATGAAAATGAAGTAGCCTTATCTTGTCTTATGCAGAAACCCTGCTGAAAATAATTATGATGAAATTATGATGCCTTTGTGTCAAAGGAAAAATTAATTGCACACATACCATTGATTTGTCCTAAATATTGTTTCACTTAAACTTGCCAATTTTACTTGACTACATTTGAATAGAGAATTTATTTTAAAATTTTATTTTGAGGGTCACTCAATTCAAGAAAAATAGTTGAGGTGGTTTTTTTTTGCAGTAATGTGGATATTTCACTGGTTTGAAATTGACATTGATCACTGCATTGAAATTGGCTGTTGCTGGGTAAAGAAGTAAAAATGTGAAAATATTTGAAATTTCACTGAAAAGCAAAATACTTATAATAGAAAACAAGCGTTTTTAAATGCCAATGTACTAGTCATGGGTTAAAGAGTGATTTATGGTGTTCTTGAAGACAAGAATTTCTATACATCACTCATGTATCTGATTAAAAACAGCTTAAAAAGTTGGTTTATCTGGAACGGACAAGGAGTTCAAAAAGTCTTAATGCTGGTCAGATAGGATATAATTCAAATATCTAATGCATACTTGTGAGGCTAAGTGGTTTTTCAGTCAAAATGCCAGGGTGTGAAATTATATGAAAATAGGCAAGTAAATACCATTTCTGTGGCCAACAAAAAGGATAACAGGATTTTATTTGCCCGTGTACCTCTTAGGATATAGAGCTTATTCTCTTTGCCTTTGTTTACACTATCTACTTCTCCAACTGGAGATTATTTCCAGGGCATTTGGAGAATGTTCAAGATATTCATTCAAACAAATAGAAGATCTTGTTCACAGTTACTAATGCAAGTCGTAGAACATTTTATTTTTCCAAGTGCAGTGTTTCTAGAGATTTCTTTTGTCTTACAAATCCCACTTGAAGTCTGATAGCACAGGTTAGAAATATGTGTTGGAGTTTGGGCTTTAGCTTATACAAGATACTGGATCTCTTCATATTTGGGTATTATAGTGAATTCAGCTTCTCTGAACAAAAAGCAGTATGATCTTGAATAAGCTCTGAACAGCACCTAAAATATCACAGAAACATGCCATCTTTCCAGTGTTACTCATATAGCATTATCTGTATGCTGTCCCATACTCCCTAAGAACACAAAATGCAGCTGATATTTTTTTCTCATACAAAGGTAAACATTTCATTAAAATTATTCTGAAGAGAAGGAATCCCTCTTTGCTTCTTTTAATTCTCAACTATGAAGCCTGTACTGCCAGTTTGTAGTAGCCATTGACTTTCCTGTTAGCTTACTGTAGTTTGCTATTTTGTCTCCTTTTTTTGCTATATATATCATAGTTCTTCCTGTTTTCTCATTGTGAGCTGTTCAGTTTGCAGTTTTAGTTGGCATGCAAGATTTCTTTGAATCCTCTTCTAGAATTAAATGTGTTGATTCTACCTCTCCAGGACAATGTCAGTTTCTGTTGAGAGGTGACTAATCCCAGAAAACTGCCCTTTGCCTTTTCATTCCATATTGTTTGAAATATCAGATAATACCTTTTTTTCTTATCCTGCTCCTGTAAAAGGAGCCAATTCAGCCCTTATGTTTCTACGGTGTATTCATCAATCCTCTTCCACTGTTTGAACAGTAGTTAGGATGAACATAATCTGGCCATAGAAATCCATATATGTGTTCATAGCCTAGTGGGAAACAATTATCAAAATTAAATAAATTTATATGTGAAGTGTAGGGGATTAGAAAAAAACTCAGAAAAGAGATCTCAGTAATATGTGGATGAAGACAGTGACATATTCAAGATTTAAAATTGACTTCTGTTCAGTGTCCAGTCTACCAAGCATAACACTTAATAAGTAGTAAAAATCTGCTCCTAAAATGATTTTAGCATCAAATAATTTTCTGTTTATTTCTTCCCACTGACTCCAAATGAGTGATTTCTTGTGTGGAACACCACATTATTTGTTGTTCATATTTAAATTTTGGTGAGCTGAATCCCACCATCAGTAGTGCTTGTTTTAAAAATTGTGTTAATGAGTAATGTCTGCTGCTATCAAATTCCTTGTGCTCACTTTTCTTTCCATTTCAGAAGTGGTCTCAGTATAATAGGAAAAAATTATTCTGTTGTTTTGAACTGACTTTAGTCCTAATTCAGATGGCCATAAAGCATTCTCTTAAGATCCTGTGTGTTCAGCTCAGTGTAAAACTGTTGTTTGAATAAGAATCGATTCCTGAAATAGGAAGATTGCTTGTTGTAATAGGATTATTTAATCTTCACACACTTTATTGAATGTTTTCTGAAGTACACAATTCTAGATGAACTTTTTTTTTGGAACTGGACAATTTTTAATGTCCCTTCCAACCCAAGCCATTCTTGTCAATGTTTTTTTAACAGCTCTATTTTTATATTCCATATTAATTTAATCTAAGCTATTCTCTCTGTTCTTCAGGTTAGATTTAACAGGGTTTTTTTTAAGGAAATCAACAATGTATTTCATTGCATTTTTTAATTTCCTTCTAGTTTAACCTTATGGATATTGCTTAGAATAACACACCAAAATCAGTTTTTAAAGCATTGCCAGACCAACTTGAGACATTGTTATTCATGGTTTAGTTTTCTCTTGTCTGTTTATTCAGAGACACTGAATAATGTATGTTGTACTTGTAGAGGATAGAAGGTATTTTAGGCAGAAGACACTGTGCAAACCCCTACAGTTATAAATCTGATCACATATGATTTGAAATCTAATTAAAGCAGGCAAATAATTCAGAGACCATTCAAATGGCGCATGCACAGTGTATATTGTACAGAACTCAGGTGATGTAATAACTAATAAATCACATGCAGAACAAAAGAAGCAGCAGCATACTTTCTCACATCATAGCAGATAAGTTGTCTTCATAAAGCTGCTGAAGTTTCCAGGAAAGGCTGTATGAGTTATGCACTTTCTCACCAGCAGTAAGTGTAGTAGGTGCAATATCTCATGAACAGGCCTGCCTGGGCTTTGGGAGAGCGAGAGGAATACAGTTCTGAAATTGTTTACAGCTGCTGTGCTTTGCTTACCCTGCTTCCTTCATTACAGCTTGGCGAACTCATTCCCTCTGCTGTACCTTAGTCCTCTGTGTCTGCGTATGTCTGGGTTTCTGCTGGTGGTTCCACATTCTGCATGCTTTCCTCAGAGTGGAGCAATGTGCTTTCCCATAAGTGCTAAAGGTTATGGGTCAGCCTGCAGGCTCTGTGTTCCTGAGAAATGGGCTCTTTCTGTTGATGGTAACTCATGTTTTGATGTCATTGTTCTGAATTGTTCTTCATGTTGTAATAGTGAGTTAAAATGTACCCCCGTAAGAGTTAGCTTTTCATATTGGGCTGGAAACTCTTCATCTTTGTCTAGCAATTTGTTTTATTATAACCAATGGCTTTTAATTGTACCTCCCATAATGAAGAGCTGACTTAATACTCTGTGCTTATCTTGTTATGACTTTTAAAAGGTAAGTAATTTCTCTAACAATTCCTAACAGTCATGGTACAGTGATAAAGGGTTTTTCAGTTTTCTTTTTTCATTATTTTTCACATGAATTTTTCACTTATAGCATGAACTTTTCTTTGTGTCTTTTTCTATTTTTCTTGTAAAAAAATCCTAGACTGATTTTTATTTGCAGCAAAACATACGTAAATTTAAATGAATCCAATTTGGTACAGCCACTGATTTTGTTTTTCAGACCAATCATGACAGATAGATAGAAGTTGTCAGTAGGACTCTTTATTTTTACCATTCCCTTTATTTCTATTTGAGTACTTTGTTTTACATTCTATTTACTACTTCAGCCTATGGGAGAAAGCTTACTCTGCATTCCAGCATGATGAAGTTACATCTTCAAGAGCATAAAATCCAGTTTGCTTAAAATACAGAGTAATGTGAACTGAATGCTTTGGGTTTGGTTACATTCTGTCTGAACTGTGCAGGGGAATGGTACTGGCTGGTAGCCCAGTGTATCTTCTGCCAAGATAGATTGTGAGCCAAGAGGCTGTAAAATGGACAAACAATAAATCTATACTTTCCCTGTGGAAGAAAAGACAGCCATAGGTTGTTATTTCTGTAACTACCTGTGAATGAGAAGAATTACAGTCAATTCTACTAATAATAACTCTCCTCAGTCAGTCATGGTACTCTATGCAATGTAGCATGGATTCCTCAGTTAACAATAGCTGTGAAAAGAATACAGATTTTTTGTAAATGTCACAAATAACCAAGTAGTAAAACATACAAATAATGAATATTTTAAAAGGCACTTAAATCTCATGACCCCATTTATAAAAAGCTCCATTGCTGCCAAAACTATATGTGTTAGGAAAGTGGTGGGTTTTATTCAAAATCATTTTCCTGGAGTTTTGATTAAAAATAACATTTAGGATAAGAATGTGCAATTCATATTAAACAGAAGTATTATGTAATAACTAATTTTGATGTCAGTTATGTTAAAACATGGTTTGTATTCTGCAGCTGTGAGCATAGGTTGGGAAATGGTCAAGTCTAGCTGATCAAGCCTTTTATTTTATTATCATGGATTCCTCTTCCACAGCTGCTTTTAAAATTTGTGGGAAGCAAATTATTTCTCATACTGCATATGTTACCCATCAGGTGAGTGATAACATGGAAACTTTAGGCTGGGTGTAAGAAATCAGAAAGTAAATATGAAGTCCTCTGTGTGCACAGAATTAAAAAAATGACCTGTGAGAGGCTGTATGTGAAGCCAGCTGTCTTTTGTTACCATTGTCATTTGAACATTTTAAGAGCAAAACTTTGTCAGCACGTTTTTTATATTAGAAGATTTGATCTGCAAATCTCAGCTGCTCTGTTCATTATAAATCTCTTGTTTTTGTCCATACACTAGCTCCACTATAGGTTGGAAGGGCTTAAAGATGAACTGAGGAGGAATAGAGGCTACAACTCGAGAGTAACTATTACTGCTCAAAGGAGCTGTTTTCCATTCGCAAACATTGCTTTGCGCTATGGGTTTGGGCTCCTTCTGTTCCTCCACTTTGTTGAAAGACTCTCTCTTGACTTCCATTTTACTTCTTTAGCACTGTCTTTGTCTGCTAACATTTTTCCTCCTTCTCTAGTAGCTTTTATCTGTGTCCTTTGGATCACATATTTTACTTAGTTTGTTTTAGTAGATTGTTTCAAATGTTTGTGTTTTGTATTTTTGGTTTTTTGCCTTTTTCTTTAGGACTATGTTATCTCACTGAATTTCATTCCACAGTTGCTGAATCACTTGGTGTTTTTGCAGCAGGTCCATTCCTCATTTTCTCTTTTCATGTTTTTCAGTGAGAAATAAGAGAGCCTCTTCCATTTTAAACAGTAGTCTTACACACATAGGCCCATGTCTCCTTTTGCATAAACCATCTTCTGCCTTGCCACATCCATCCTGCTTCTCTCTCCCTCTCAAACTGTGCTTCTCTTTCTTTTGTGTTTTCTTTCCTGCCATTGTACCATCTTTTTGGTCCAGAATTGTCCTTTGGTAAATTATCGGTAAATATTTACTTCTTCCAAAGACAGTTCATTTTATGCCTTTGAAATCTGGTAAAACAACTCTGGGCCAAATTTGGGCATCATTAATATTTTGTTTGCAGTTTTCTTGTATAGTATTTTTGGTGGGAATGGGGGAGGGTGTGGGGTTTTTCTGTTTGTTTTTGTTAAACAAGAGTTTTTTTCAGGGAAGGACACCATAACCCACTCTAAGTTGCAACATTACTTTCCATAAGTTATTCATTACAATAAGTAGACTGTGTTGCACTGTAGAATCCAATTTTTTTATGTGATTATTTGGGGCAAGCTGCTGTGGAAAAGAAGAAAGAGGTTTAGAAGCTGGAGCACAGTTTGTTTCAGCCTTAGATGTTGTTCCTTTTTGAAGACAACTTTTGAGGGGTTGGAGGTTTACCGTTCTTTGTCTATGTTGTTAGATCATACATATTCACTTTCTAGGCAGTTTTTCTGTGACTGCAAGTCCAAAGTGAGGTCTGAAAGATAATCTGGATTCACTCCTTTGCTTTTGCAGCAGAGACAAATGTTCTGCTGGGAAATTACACCCTCAACATCACTTGTGCTATTCCACTTCTTTCACTACATGTGCACACTTTTAGTTTTTTAGTATTCTAATTTAAATTTACAATACATTTGTCAATGAAGTAAAAAAGAGAGGGTTCAGTTCTTACTATCTCAGAGGTTTGTTTTCCTGTGAAGTTTACTTTAGCTGGGGTTTTGTCCACCCAAAATGCTTTTCATTTGAGTGCTGCCAGTTCAGTCATCTGGCCTGACAGTAGTCCATCTGAAAACTTGCAACTTCAGGGTTATTACACATGGTGCTATCTTTCCAAACCTGAGAAGAATTAACAAGAATTGATGCTTCCCTATAGATAAAATGTAAACTGTGTTATGTTTACAGGGCTGATACTCTTTAAAAAAAACGATTTTTAAAAAAAGTCTGCATGGTAAACAGATGGAATTGTAAATATCCAGTGTTACTAGAATATTAGACCAATGAATTGGTCTAATTGTCCACTTTCCCTATAGTCAGACTGATCCATCTGGAATAGCACAGTGGCAGCTAAGCATCAAGGAAGAGGATTTGTTGAGAAACCATGTCATTCTCACACAGTTACTTTTTAAAGTAGAATTCCACTCCAAAATTCATAGTGAACATAGCATTTCTTTTAACCGAATAGGAACAGCGGAGTAAATTTACCAGCTCCATCCAGGAGCCATTTATACAATTGTGAGTTGCTTATACAATTGTGAAGAATTCTTATTAAACATCTTCAGAATCAATACAGTTGAAACTAAATATTTTAAACTCTCAATAGCTGAAAATATCAACAATAGAATTTTAAATCAGGTCATATACTTTTGTTAGTATTCTGTCTAATCATCAAACAGGACCTAGATTCAGAGCTAGTGTAATTACAACTGTATAAGAAAATGTGGATTTTCTGTTGAAAATAATTAAAATGTAATTTTAAGCACTGTTCTTTGATTTTTCTCTCTTACTGTCCTTAGGCCATATTGTTTCTTATGGGAGGGGTGTGAAATCAAATTGCTTGTATCAGATTCTGACCATCAGCTACTACCCTTCTGCTTAAATATACTTATCTTTTGCAAAATATGTAAGAATGTTGCTGAAATTATGTATAGCCTCTGTCTTAGATCCCAGGAGCTTGCCCATTTTATCTCTGTATTTTGCATTCTTGTTAACTTCTGTAGCTCATAGATTCTGTGCTCTCTCTGCAGGTCCAGTCTAGGTGCAGCAGCAAGGAAAACATCCTCAGAGCAAGTAAGTGCAGAAACTTCTTACCTCTATTGAGAA